>PVJH01009011.1:0-81650 GCA_004026705.1 Nesogale talazaci
AACCCAGCAGCCGCCCTGGAGGAGAAGGACGAGGCTTTCTACTCCCACACAGTGAATCTTGGAAACCCACAGGGAAGTCTGGTTTGATGGCAGTGTGTTTGGTTTGGTTTTCCCTTGGTGGCACAGAAAGAGGAGAGAACTTGTTAACTCCAGGAGATGGAAGATTCTAGGAATTACATTTTAAAAAAGAATAATAGAGACGAAATTGAGGGGAGTTTGATAGGCTTAAATTGGAGGCCGATGGATTGAATGTCAACTGCACTTAATTGAAGTGTCAATGAGATAGGTGAAATTGAAAAAGTTACAAGAACCTGGAGTGATGACTGCTGAGTTAAGCCAAGAAAAGCTTTTCTTTCCCTTTTGGCTATTGGTGTAAGCTCAAACACTGAACTGTCTAAATTGCTTTGAGAAATATTTGAGACAAAGGGCAATTGAGGAAAGAATGCCAACCTCTTCCACATGCGGGCTACAGCTAGATATTGTGGCGGGGAGGGGATGAGCTTTAATAATGGCAACGAAGGAGCTGAAAAGCTTTCAGAATCTTACTAACTCCTCAAAGCCCCAAACAACTGCCCTCCGGCAAATGTATTTCCCTTTCAGAAATTCTGTCACATACATTTGCCTTGTCACAGGTGCTGATATCGCCACACAGCCCTCAGTTCCCAGACTGAGCACAGTGCATTTCAATGCTCTCTCTGGCTTCCCTGGCATGTACATTGTGTAAAAGAGCTGGTGGAGGTACAACTTTATAATCATTGCAGTGCCTGAGAAGGAATTGCACAAAAATGAGGCTACAGATACTATATGAGCAAGAAAAAAAAATCTTTCCATCAAAAAATGGAGGCATTCCATAATAACATTCGAGGAAAATTGCCTCCTTCGAGGCTCTCTATCCATTCAATCTCGGCGATGACAAGAGCTGCCATGCCGGTGTAGCATTTCATTCGGAGCATCACAGCCCTCGCGAGCTTTGAATGGGCTTATTTTTTAAGAACTGAAGTGGTAGCTCATCACATATTTCTCAGCTTCTGAAATGCTTGGTATTCCTCTCCTATCTAGCAGCTGGTGGAGGCTTATTTTATTTTTTTATTTAACCAGCAAAGACTTCCAGAATAGAAGTGTTGTCCTGGCTGTATTTTGAAAACACACATTTTCAGACTTTTCCACTTTAACTCGAAGGAGTGGGGGAAAAGCCCTCAGAGTGACAATGACAAAATAGTATGTGACACCTACTTGCAAAAGCATAAAGAACCTACAGGTGCCCCAGCGTGTCAGATCTGAAGGCAAACACCACAACTGTCCTCCTCAACACCCAGGAGCTAAGTAGATTCAGTCAAAATCACAAGTCGTTGCGATGCTTGTGGAATTGAGTTTTCTTGATTACTAAATGTTGGGTTTATTACGTAATTGAATAGGATATGCTTTGATTTGAAATTTTGTTATTACAGAATTTTAAAAGATGCCACAGTGTTGTCATTTTTTTTAACTTAAAAACGTCCTGTTGATGTGAAAAATGAGTTTAATTGTGGACTGTATTCGTGTTGAAGGCAGAGAGGCAGGTGATTTCTTGATTCTTCCTTGAGTTTCTGTGTAGAGAGAGAATATGCTGGTGGTGGGTGATTATGTTCTGTTCTACATTTTGTGATTCCCACTGCTATTGATTAGTTCTAACCATAGTGACCGTATATAGATTTCCAAGGTTGAGAATCTTTACAGGAGAGGTTAACCTCTTTTTTCTTCCACAGAATAGTGAGTGGGTTTGAACCACTGTCCTTTTGGTTAGGGGTTCATTAATTACCCAACAGCGCCACTTGTGATTAGTCTGTTTAATTTGTATTTAGGCATCTTTCCTTCCTGTTAAATTTATGCAGTATTTTATTTTATTATGAATCCATTACTTGATCTTCAGACATTTGGTTTCAATTGAATAATGGAGAAATCAAAATGAAGCAGAATTAGCTCTCAAGTAACTGCTAACATTAAAACAGAGGCTTGGATTGCTGAAAAAAAAATTCCAGGGTTAAATCCAGGTTTGTTATTTGCTAGTTGTAAAAACTAAGTCTGTTTCTTTGTCAAGTTCTTCCCATAAAATGAGATTAACAATTATCTCACAGGGTTGCTTTCAGAATCTCTAAGGCGCTTAGATTAAGGTTTCCTACAGAATAAGCTTAAGTGTTAACCAGCTGGTGGATGTTGCGTTGACCCCAACTCATGGACATCAGAGTAGAACTGTACTGCAGAGGGTTGGTATTTTCAGCTGCTGATTCTGTGGAGTGAGGCAGCTGGGACCTTCTTTCAAAGCTCTTCTGGTGGATGTGAATCTCCCATCCATCAGTTAGCCGCTGTTTATAACATCTTGGCATTCCTGCATAGTGTTCAAGTTACTCTGATTCTCCTGTAGCCTCTTCCTGGTCAGGTCACAGAGTGCGTCTCCAGGTCTGACAGCAGTCCGCTGCCATGGGAAAGGAGAGAGATTTCTCTCTAGGAGCTCAGTGTGCAATCGCCAGCGCTTGGGAAGAGCTGTCCCCCAAAACTTGTCTGCCTGACACTTCAGATGTGGGTACTCTTAGATTGGATATACATAGTTTTGTTCTATTGAAAAGGAGGTTTTTGTTTTTAAAGAAGCAAAGAAAGAAAGGGTAACAAAAATAAATTCTGGTAAATATATTAGGATATGTTTCATTTGCTTCTTTACAGCTTACGCATTTAGAAAATGATTTCCAATTACTGAATTGTGATAAACTGAGGGTCTCAATGAATTAATAGAAGTTTTCTTTAATGTGCTATGATGGGAGACAATGAGTAGTTACACGAATTACAAAACATAAAAGTAAAACAAAATATAATGAGGAAAGACAATTTATTAGAGCTTTTGCCATGCTTCAGTGTATGGCTTGATGTATGTGGAGAATAGCAATCAGACTGGTTTCTCCTCTGTCAGAAGTAGGCAGTAACTGGAGGATTCTTTTGATCATTTTATTCATTTTGTGTTAAAACTATAGCACTTCTAATTTATAGACATATTGTGAATGTCAAGGAAATGTCACCCAAATCATTGAAATACAGTGAAATTCATTCGTTATATTTAAGTAACACGTTGCCCTGGGCTCCAAGGAAAGCAAGCTTAAATGGAACTGGGATTTTTGACTGTTCAATTTCAGCACTTTAAAGACACAGAATAATCAAGGTGAATTTCTTGAAGGAAGAGACTCTGAGGACAGAAGGTAACTGTGAAGTGTTTTTGGATAAGCTATTAAGTGGCAGACTGGCATACTTCAGATGCCTCTTTGTTTGGCTTAATGTGGATCACTTTTTTCTCCCCTTAAACTGAAGCACAAATCCTATAATGGTGATCCTTAAATGAACCCTATGGGTCATGTGGGCATCAATTTTCACAACTCTCTGAGGAATTCAACAGTGTTATCAAAATTATGTTTTTATTTTTCTGTCAGTGTCTGAGGAAAAATTTGATCATCCTCCAGATTTTTCCCAAACTCATACCCCAATTGGATTATTTGCTAATTTATCTTTTATTTTCAGTGCTATGATAGTATTTTAATCTCAAACTTTTATATTATAAACTGACAAGACTACAAAATGCTTATCTTCCTAAAGAACATAATAAACTTTGCATTGAGATTTATGTGGACCCAACTTTGGTTATTTATTAACTAGGTAACCAGTGCAAATTGCATTCCTGTGAATTTCCGTCTCTTGGCATGCACAGTGGGAGAGACTAATGGTGACCTTTTTCCCTGTCTTTTAAATTAAAAGATCATTCTACTGAGCTCTTATAGATCTCATTTCAAATCATACATCAATTGTATCAATCATATTTGTGCATATGTTGCCATTATTTTTTTTCTAAACATTTACTTTCTGTTGAGCCCTTAGTCTCAGATCCTCCTCCCCTCCACCCCCATGAATTCTTGAGAAATGATAAATCATTATTATTTTCATATCTTACACCAACTGCTGTCTCTCTTTCCCCATGGCTTCTATCACACAGGCTGGTGTGCTTCTCCCATGGGGGTGTTTTGCTTCTCTCCTAGATGGTTGCTTCTTTAACTTCAAGCCTTTAAGACCCTAGGTACTGTATCTTGTAACAGCCAGGCACTACTAGCTTTCTTCACCATATTTGCTTATGTACCCATTTTGCCTTCAGCGATTGTACTGGGAGAGTGAGCATCACAGAATGCCAGGTTATAGAACAAAGTACTCTTTCTTTGAAGGAGGACATGAGCAGAAGGATGGGCATCTTTAATGCGGTGGACTGCTTCATCTTCTCCCCTAGAGCAGCTGGTAGGTTCAAACCACCAACCTTTGGGTTAGCAGCCCAATACCTAACCTATTGTACCAGCAGGACTCCTTCTTCCCCTCCCACTTTCTCATAAAACTTCTTTTTAATTCATCGAGTAAGTACTTAAGTATTTATTTAGATTCAGAATGTTTTATAGTATAGGGGTTCAAGAGATTCCCTGCCAACATGTTAATTCTGAGGCTGAAAATCCTTATGAAACAAAGGTTGTTGCTATTGTAAGATGTCTGTGAGTACTACACATAGCAAAATGAAACCCTGCCTGGCCTGTGACATTCTCATGATTGTTCTTAGGTTTCTAGTCCATTGTTGTAGAGACTATGTCCATCCATCTTGTCAAAGGCCCTTTTAATTTTTGGCTGCCCTTCTACTTTACCAAGCATGATAACCTCCCCCCCCCCCCCCAGGGATTGGTTTCTCCTGATAACTCATGCAAAGTCTATGAGACAAAGTCTGGCCGTCCTTGCTCTAAAGGACCATTCTGGCTGCAATTCTTCCAAGATAGATTTGCTTGTTCTTTTGGCAGCCAATGGTATTTTCAATATTCTTCTCCCACACCATAATTGAATGCACCGCTTCTTCTTTGGTTGCCCTTATTCACAGTTCAATTTTCACATGCATATGAAGCAATGGAAAAGATGTGGCATGGGTCAGGTACACTTTAGTGCTCAGAGTGACAGTCTTATTTCTCAGCACTTTAAAGAGGTCTTGCACAGATGAGTTAGTCCTCGCGATGTGCTTGCTCTTTTGACTGCTGCTTCCATGAGCTTTGATTACGGAGCCAAGCAAGATAAAACTCTCAACAACTTCACTCTACTATTTATTTCTCGTCATGTTACCTATTGCTTCAGTGGTGAGGATTCTGGTTTTCTTACATAAGTTGCAATCCCTATTGAAAGATGCAAAACTTGATTTTCACCAGTAAGTGTTTCAAGTCTGCCTCGCTTTCAGCCAGCAAGATTGTGTCATCTGCATATCACAGGTTGTTAATAAGCCTTCCTCCAATCCTGATGCCACATTCTTCTTCATATAAGTCGGCCTCTCTGATTATTTTCTCAGCATACAGATTGAATAAATATGGTAAAAGGAGGCTGAGACCCGGTGATGTAGTGGTTGAGTGCGGGCCTGTGACCCACTGGCTTGGCAGTTCAAATCCAGCAGCAGCTCTCTAGGAGCAAAGCTGGGTCTCCCACTCCTACCAGAGGGCAGTGATGCCCCCCCACCAAATATGGTAAGAGGATACAATCTTTTTGCACACCTTTCATGATTTTAAACCTTGCAGTATTCCTTTGTTTTGTAGGACATGCATGCATATGAACCCTCCTTTATTTCCCTTTCAAGTCACTGCATATTATAATTTTCCACTAAGTGTCTTTACCCCATTCTAGAGTACCCACTCTCTAGCAAGGCGTTTGGCATTTTCTGATATTTTGGAGTGACACATCTATAGTGGACGATGTGTTGTCTGCAGCTCTAATATTTCCTTTCTGCTTTTGGTCTATTTAGTCTCTGAGCCTCAATTTCTTTCTAACATGGAGGTAGCAGGGAATTATTGGTTTAGGAGGAAGTTTGAATGTGCTAAGGCAATGGAACCTCAGAACAAAGATCCTGGCAGTCAAAAAATGTTGGGTCCTGAAATCTGGGAATCTTTCTCTGAGTTGGGATTTATGAACATTATTAGATGGGGCATAATATCTAGACTCTCCCATCTTTGGACATTACCCTTCATGTGCATAGTCTTTTTTGTTTTCACGGTCACTTTTTCCTGTTACTTTTCCATTTTAGTGACAGGTTTTCCTAAAATAGTTATCTTCTGGAATGTGCTGGAACTGGAGCTCCAATATACAGTCTGGTTTTACCTGGTTTGCTGGACCTGTAGTTGGATGTATACTTTGATCAAATTCTTCTTGTAGAAAAGAAGAAAGCAGCAGTGTAAATCCATGGCTTCTCTCATATTTATGCTGTAGAGTTCGAGTTTGTTTCATGTCACAACAATGCCACCCTCTGCATATTTCCCATTCTAGAGCTTGTTCTTTAGCACTGATTGAAGGTCACTATTTCCATCTTAATTAAGTGCTAATGGTAGGCACTCAAAGCAGAATAAATATATTGTTCTCAACTATGGAATTGGATATAAATGATAATATCTTCATATTGTATATCCCGTTGCCTTATTTAGAATAATGAATTATCTTTTTGATATACAAGGGGGTTTACCCCCACCCCCCCAAAAAAAACCAGGAAAAAACTCCACTGGGCAGCTCTTTAATAGCTTTTTTTTTTTTCCAGTAGGTAAGCATCCAGCAATTTGCTCTGAGTTAGTGCACCCAGTGGTGTCACCTAGGAAGTTCTCTGTGGTCATAGTGAATTTTTTTGTCAAAGCAGTTTCACTCAAACCTGTTTTTTTCATGGCTAATTTAAGAGAACAGCATGCAGCTGGGAAATTCTGTTTCCTGTTCAGGAAAAATGCCTCATAATATGCTGTGATGTTGAGCACTGCTTGCAAGGATAGTGCTATGGGAAACCTTAAGTGTATGAGTGGTTTTCTCATTTCATAAAAGGCGCGTTGTTGATTGATGACAAAGCTCATTCTGGACATCCGTCAATTTTCCTGAATGGATGAAAACAAACTTGTAGTGCATTTGGAGTTTGTTTCACCAGTTCAGACTGTTTATCAAACTTTCTATTTAGAGATTCTGAAAAGATAACATAACAGCGTGCAACAAAGAAAGTCCTGGTTTGTGGCAGAGGGGGAATGGTTTTGCCACCATTACAATGCACCTGCTCACACAGTCTTGTGAGTGTGCCACTTTTTGGCAAAAAGAATGCCTGACCTCACCTGACCTCACTTAGTGTGACTTCTCATTTCCATGAATGAAGAGGGACATGAAAGCACAGCGATTTGACCATGGAGAAGAGCTGAAGAAAAAAGGAGGAAGGTGCAGTCAGTCATTCAAACAGGTGTGTTTGTCAAATGTTGCCAAGAATGGAATTGCAGATTTGACAAATGTATTAAGTCTAATGGAGAGTCCTTTGAAGATGATAAGATTGTTTTGTAAAAAAGTTTAACTACATAGCTTTGAAAAAATATTCTGGTATTTCCTTCTTTTGGGTACCCCCTTGCATTCTTCTTTTTTAAAATTAAATACTTTTATTAGGGGCTCTTACATCTTTTATCACAATCCATACATTTCTCCAATGTGTCGAGCACCTTTGCACATACGCCACCATCATCACTTTCTAAGCATTCTCTTCCCACCTAAGCCCCTGACATCAACTCCCCATTTCGTCCCCTCCCTCCCCCACCTGCCCACCCTCACAAACACATGATAAGTTATAGATTATTTTTTCATATCTTAAATTGTCCTTTGTCACCCCTCAGCCACTTTTCTTCATCCTTCTGGAAGAGAGTTCTAGGTTGATCCTTGTGATCGATCTCCCCATTCTCCCTCCACCCTCCCCCAATCCTCCTTGTGTCTCTGCTCTCATTGTTGGCCCTAAGGGCTTTATCTAGCTTGGATTCCCTGTGTTGCCGGCTATTATCTGTGTCTTGGATTCCCTGTGTAGCCGGCTCTTATCTGTAGCAGTGTGCATGCTCTGTTCTAATCTGGTTTGTAAGATAGAATCCAGGTCATGAGAGTGGGGTGAAGGAAGAACTAGAGGAAAGGTGTGTGTATCATTGGAGCTATACTGCATCCTGACTGGCTCATCTCTTCCCTGTGACCCCTCTGTGAGGGGATGTCCAATTGTCTGTGGTTGGGCATTGAGTCTCCACTCCATGAACCCCCCTCCATTCACATTGGGTATGGTTTTATTCTACCCTCTCGAATTCTTGTCATACAGTTTTCCATTTTTTCCTAATTAATAGATGTGATTGGATAGAGTGGTTAGTTGTACATCAAGTCTATATTTTATACATTACTATTTTCCTTAGAAGGAGAGGGAAGCATTTTGCCTTCTCCCCTTTGGACCCTGCTCCTGTGCTTCCCTGAAATAGCGTGTACTCTTTTGGGACTGTAAAACCTGAAACTTCTTCCATCTTTTATAAAAAAACCCACTATGATTACAAAGAAAGAGAAAGAGAGAGAGAGAGAGAGAGAGAGAGAGAGAGAGAGCGAGCGAGAGCGAGAGAGAGAGAGAGAGAGAGAGAGAGAGAGAGAAAATAGTTTAGTTTTTTATTTTACACCTGCTACGATTTTATTTTTTCTCTGGACTATAAGTACATTTTTAATTGTGTCATGAATTTCAGAAGTACTCATTAATTTGAGGAAATACACCATGTTTGTGACTTTCATGAGGCTGTGAAAATTTCATCAGTTTGCTTAGACTCACCTGTAAATAAAAATTAGTGCCGAGTAATAAAATGTACAAAATGCAGTTGGAGAAGAAAAGGTGAAAATTTAACTTATTGTTTGCCTGTGGGCTGTCACTGTGCTTTCCCCTTTACTCTATCACTTTAAGTCACCATGAAAATCATCTGATTTTAACGCTGTGAATGGGGTGGTATCTCTTAAAAGTCCCTGGCCTCTCACTTAGGTGCGTCTAAGCAGAGATTCCCTGGTGGGGCAATTAATTAAGAGCGGAGTTGCTGACTGACAGGTAAGTCGTTTGAAGCCACCAGGCGCTCAAGGGGAGAAAGATGTGGGAATCACCTTCCATAAAGATGTACCCCTTTGGGAGCCTCTCGGGAGCTCAGCGCTACTCTGTCGTGGGATGTGACTATGGATCACTTGGGATCCGGTGCGGTGGTCAGTGCTCAGTTGCTACCTGAAAGGTAGGTGCTTTGTATCCGCCAGCACAATTACAGCTCAGAGCCCACATGGAGCAGTTCTACTCTGCCCCATCGTGTTTCTGTGAGCCACAGTTGACTCTTTGGTACACAAGGTTAAGCATTCACCTGCAGCCAAAAGGCTTGTGGTTCGAAGGCTTGAGGCTCCTTGGAACAAAGACCTAGTGGTCTACTTTCAACAGGTCTCAGCCTTGAACTATCCTCGGTAGTGCAGTTCTACTTTGCAACACATGGGGGCACCATGCGCCTCAATCGAGTAGGCAGCAACTGTTACTCTTTTATTTATTTATTTTTAAAGAGAACAGCAGATTTCTTGAAAAACTCACCAGTTGAGCCTCATTTAAAATTTTAAAACCATCAAAGCTGTGTAGGCTTTCTATACTTTATTACATAAAAAAGAAAGATAAAAGAGAGAAACTCAAGTGATCTATTTGACTTTATTGAGGACAGACTATCCTTGGAACGCTTAGGAAGTTTACAAACTGAGGTCATGTGCTTTGGGGCGCGCTCTTTTGTAAATGTACCTTCGGCAATATTTATTAATTTAATAAAGACATTGCTATGTTTTCTACCTTGTGCCAGCACCTGCTTGGTATTGGGGAAATGCTGTTGAGCACATATGATCCATCCTTGAGCTCAAGGCCTCATGGGAAAGTAAAGCCGGAAACACAGGCACGAGCCAACGATTGAGTTGAAGTAAGGGCTCTGCTAAATCACTCTGCATTGGCACAAGGGAAGTGGTCCGTTCCAGGGGGTCTTTGTTTACTTTGTAGGTTAAAGGCCTTCACGGGGTCTTCTTACAAGAAGAGACGATCGAGTTAATTTTTCAGAGATTAGCAGGTGGGTGAGCAGAAGGGCAGTACAAACCATAGTGAAGTAGACCGACGCTACTGTGGTATGGCCTCTTTAACGCAACCAAAGAAAAACCCTTCTTCTAAACAGGATACATGAAGTGATGTTCAATCTCTCTCTCTTTTTTTTGTGGATAACATACAAAACGTTTTCCGAAGTATTTGTAACATTGAGTTCTATGATTTTTGTGCATGAGGCTTTATCTGTTGGGAACATCCTTCTGACAATTTCTGTTTGATGAGTATTTTAAGTCACAGTCACGCCATCACCTCCTTTGTGAAAGCTTCAGAAGGACCCTCACCCCCTTTAGGCCAGCACTTTGCCTCATTCGTACTTTTCCATGTCTGTTTCTCTCCCTAGCCAGTAGAAAACAGGGAGAGAGTCTTGTGTCATTTGTACATTAAAAGTAGAATGATACTCTGTACATTGTTGTTGTTATTGTTAGTGCTGTCAGCTCAGTTCCACCTCAGTGACCCAATTCACAACAGAACTAAACCTGGATCCTGCCCCGGTCTAATAAACATTGCGAGGCTTCAGCCCATTGTTGCAGCCAATGTCAATTCATCTCCTTGAGTACATTCCTCTTTTTAGCTCTCTACCAAGCAACATGTCTCTTCCAGAGACTTGTTGCTCCTGACAATATATTCAAAGTATGTGAGATGATGTCTTGCCATTTCTTCTTTCTATGGAGCAGTCTGGCTAGGCTTCTTTGAAGATAGACTCATTCTCTGGTGTCCCATGGTGTTGATGTGAGTCAGAAACAACCCGATGCTAGTGAGTTTGGTTTGGGTTTGGAATACTGTTATTCAAGTGGGTCACTTCTTCTATTCATTGTTCACAGTCTTTCTTATTCATTGTCCGACTCTCATGTGCCTATGGGACAATTTAAAATACCATGGCCCAGGTCAGGTGTGCTGTTTATTCAAAGTAACATGCTTGACTTTCAATACCCCAAAGAGGCACTGGATGCCAGATTAACCTACACCCCTCATCTGTTGATCTCTTGACTGTTGTTTTCATGAGTATTGATTGATTGAGTACAAGCAAAATAAAATTATTGCAATTTCAAGCTTTCCTCCATCTATCAAAACGTTACCTATTGGTCTAATTGTAGGGATTCTCATCTTTTTTATATTGAGTTATAATCCATACTGAATATTGCATTCCTTGATCTTTACCAATAAATGCTTCAAGTCCTCCTCACTTTCAGCAAGCAAGGTCTTGTCATCTGCACATCACAGGTTCTTAATAAGTTTTGTTCCAATGTCGATGCCACATGCTTCTTCATATAGTCCAGCTTCTCTGATGACTTGCTCATTATACAGATTGAACAAGTGTAGTGAGAGGATATAACTTTCTTGCACATATTTCTTGGTTTTAGACCATGTAGTTTGCTCTTGTTCTGTTGGCATAGCTGCCTCTTGACCCATGTACAAGGGGCACAATGAAGTATTCTTGCACTTCCATCCTTCTCAAGGTTATCCAAAGTTATGATCCACACCTTCGAATACCTTGGAACAATCAATTAAGCATGATAACATTTTCCTGGTATTCTCTGCTTTCAGTCACGATTCATCAGATACCAGCAATGATATATCCCTCCTTCCACATCCTCTTCTGAACACAGGCTAACCCTCAGAGATTCCCTGTCAATGTACTGCTGCAAGAGCTGATATTTAGCAAAATTTTTCTTTCATGTGCTATCAGTGATATTGTTCTAGAATTTCAACATTCTGTTGAGTCACCGTTTGGAATGGACACAAATGTGAATCTCTTTCAGTCCATTGGTCAAATAGTTGTCTTCCAAATTTTGTGGTATAAGCAAATAATTGTTCCCAGGGCTTTATCAGCTTGTAAAACATTTCAACGGATATTCCATCAATTCTTGAAGCCTTGAATTTTGCTAATTCCTTCTGTCCAGCTTTTTATTTGAAAGTCTTAAACTTTGGTTTTCGCTCACATGCTACCCAAAGTGGTGGAATGTCAACCAGTTCTTTTTGATACAATGGCAATATATTCTTTCTAACTTCTTTTGATGCTTCCTGCATCATTCACTATTTTGAACTTAGAATCTTTCGATATTTCAATTGGAGGATTGAGTTTTTTCCTTAGTTATTTCAGTTTAAGATAAGCTGAATGTGTTCTTCCTTTTTTTAGCTCTAGGTTGTAGCACATTTCATTATTTTACTTTGTGTTCTCAAGCTGATCTTTGAAATGTTCTCTTCAGCTCTTTGAATTCATCCACACCCTCATCTGAATACTCTGATTGGGAGCAAGTTTCAGAGTCTCTTCTCACATCCATTTTAATCTTTCCTTTCTTTCTTGTCTTTTTAGCAACCTTCTTTTTGCTTTCTCCATGAATGATGTTCTTCAGTCTCCTACCAGTAGTGTTCAATATGGACATCTGTTCTTGAGATGTTCCCCAAATTCAGGTGAGATAGATTCAAAGTCATATTTTGCCTCTAATTTCCTCCATTTTTAACCTGAATTTACATATGAACAATGAATAGTCTGTTCCACGGTTATCCCCAGGCCTGGCTTTAGCTGCTGTTAACTGAGTTTTTCCAGCAGATTAGCCCAGTGCAATACATGGATTTCTTGCCTGCTACTTCCATTGTGAGGGGGTAAGATGGGGGACCAGGAGAGGAATGATTATACATCCAAGCAAAATAAAATCCTTGACAATGTCTATGCTTTGGGGAAGTGCTAAGCATATTCTTCCTTTTGGGTTTTCTAACTCCAGTCTTCTTTACTTTTAGCAAACAATGCTGTGTCATGTATACATCACAGGTTGTTAGCCTTCCTCTGACCCTGATGCCTCACACTTCTTCATGTAGTACAGCTTCCTGAGTTATTTGTCCAGAGAATAGATTGAAGAAGTATAGTGAGAGGAGACAGCTGTGATTTGTACTTTTTCTGATTTTAAGTCATTCAATATTCCCTTGTTTGAAAGACTGTCTCTTGGTCTACAAACAGTTTCTGCAAGATCATTAATAAGTATTCTGGAATTCCTGTTCTTTGCAATGCTTATCACAGTTTGTTATGATCCACATAGCTGAATGCCTTTGACAAGGAAATATTTCTGGTATTCTCTGCTGTTAACCCACCTTCAGCTAACATTGGCAATGCTATATCTCGTTTTAAGCCCTCTCTGAATTGCTGGTAACTCACTGTGGATGTAGGGACTGCAACAATTTAAAAATTATCTTTAGCAAAATTTTCATCAAACATAATGATATTGTTTGATAATTTCTGCACTCTGTTGTGTCACATTTCTCTGGAATAGGTACAACTATGGATCCTTTAGTCTGTTGGCCTAACCGACAGTAACTGTCTTCCAAAACTTTTGGCATTGACAAGTGACCGCTTTCACCATTGCATCAACTTGTTGGAATATTTCAGTGGATATTCTGTTAATTCCTAGAACCTTCCCTTCCCCACTGCTCAATGCCTCCATGCAGCTAGGAACCCCGGTGGTGTAGTGGGCTACACATGGTGTAGTGGGCTGTTATCTACAAGGTTAGTGGTTTGAGCTCACCAGTTTCTCCAAGGGATGAAGATGAGGTTATCTGTCCTGTAAAGATATAAAAGTTTTGGAAAATAAAAAGAGCAGTTCTACTCTGTTTCATAGGGTTGTTATGACTTGGCATCTGTTTTATGGAAGTGAATTTGCTTTTTGGTCAGTGTAGTTTGGACTTCTTTCTCCAATGCTTTCTTCGCCAGCATCTTTTTAAATAGTTGAAGAGTGACTACTAATTCTCTTTGGAACAGTAACTCTGTGTTCCTTTTGATGCTTTTTGCGTCATTCAATATTTTTTTCCCATAGGATTCTTCAATATTGCAAGGAGAGGTATGGGCTTTCTTCTTTAGTCCTTTCAGGTTGACAGATGCTGAGTGTGTTCTTGTTGGTTTTTTTCATGTCAGGTCTCTGCATGTTTGACTATAATACTCAGTCTTTTCTAACTGACGTTCCAATGATTTGTTCATCTCGATTATGTCATAATTTATTCCATTTGTGTTAGCTATCTATGTTCAAGAGCAAGTGTTAGAGTCCTTTCTAACATCTATTTTGGTCCTTTCTTCCTTCTCTGTAGTTTAGTGACATTTTGCTTCCTTCACATGTGACACTTTTTGTGTCATCCCATACCTCCTCTGGTCTTCAGTTACTTGTGTTCAATGGATCAAATAAAATCTCTGAGATCAAGTGTTGTATACTCAAGATTGTATTTGGATTCTCATGGAGTCATTTTAATTTTCTTTAGCTTCCATAGGAACTTACCTATGAACACCAATTGACTTGTTCCACAATCTGAACTGACCTTGTTTTAGCTGATAACTTTGAGCTTCTACATATTCTCTTTTTAAAGATATAATCAGTTTGATTCATGTGCATTTTAACTGGTAAGGTTTGTGTGGATATTCTATGTGTATGTTGTTGAAAAAGATATGTGTAATGAATAAATCATTGATTTTTGCAAAATTCTATCAAGCTATTTCCAGCTTTGTTTATATCACTAAAGGCATATATTCCAACTAATAATCCTCTTTGTTTTCAATTTTCATATCAATTCACTAGTAATTGTCAAAGCATCTTGATTGCACATTTGATTGATTTCATACTGAAAAAGTTGGTAGAATTCTTCAATTTCTTCATCATTAACTTTAGTAGTTATTGCACAAATTTGAATTATAGGTGTATAACTGTTTTTCCTGATATGCATATAAATAGCATTGTACTTTACAGATGATATTGTACCTCAAAATGCATGTAAAAATCTTCAGAGTAGAGTCAGTTCTGATTTGAGCAACTCTGTATATGGTTTTTGAGACTGTGTTAATAGGATGCGAGGTAGTCTCATCTTTCCTCTAAGCATTATTGGCTGGGTTTGAACTTCCAACCTTGTTGCTACCTGTGTTAGTCTGGGTAGACTAGAGGAACAAATTTCATAGACACGCATATAGATATAAGGAAAAGATTTATATATTAGAGATATAGAAAGCTTCCCATTAAGAAAGCTTCCCAATCCAGTCAAATACAAAGTCATAAGTCCGATATTAACCCATATGCCCGAAATCAGTCTATAAAGTCTCCTTCCAACTCACAAAGTCACAGGTCAGTGGGTGCAGAATCCTGGTGCTGGCAGGGGGTCTCCACATGGCTCCTCGCTTCCAAGGCTCAGGGTCCATCAACAGCAGAAGCGACTCATCGCTGGCTGAGGTCTCCATGTGGCCGCCCCAGCTTCAGAGGTCTGGCTCCATCAGAGCAAAGCCGTGTGGTCTCTCTGCCGGCTCCTCCAGCTTCTCGGAGGCTGCCATCTTGTCATCTGTTATTCATAGTCTCTGAAACTAACTCCCAAACACTGGGGAAGATAGCTTCTCATCTTCACAAGGGAAACATTGCGAGATCTCCCAGAAGTCTCAGGAGAAAGCCACGCCCACACAGAGGCCCCATTGGCTACTCAATGGCTATCTCCAGATTAACTGGCTAGACTCCACCCCTACATTTCAATCATAAAATTAACATAAGCACATGAGTGCCACACTACCAGATCAGTGACTAACTCACAGCACTACTCATGCTCCTTTATTTAATTCCACTAATTTCTTCTGGACATGTACCATGCCCGTGTGACCTGCTTATAAATAAGGATAGTGACATTTGTTGTTCTTAGGTGATATCAAATTGATTTCAATGTACAGCAATCTCATGTCACAACAACAAAACTGTCCCATAGTGCTATCTTAGCTGTAATCTTGATGGAAGTTGTCAGACCTTTCTTTCATGAAGACCCTGGGTGGGTTTGAACTGTCAACCTTCCAGTTACCGATCATTGTACCACAAATATTTTAAAGGTTGATGCATGACATGCTGGTGGCCAGAAACGTTATAGCTGCCAAACTATAGCCTCATCTCTGTGTATGTAGTGAAAGCACAAAGTCACATAGAGTTCAAGTATCACCACTGTGACCTCATTAGAGAAGAAAACACAAAGAAGCAGAATGTGTGAGTATATAGATTATTTAACACTTATGGCTACAAAACATCATTATACTCTAATCCAAATGTAAGGAAGTGGTGTAATAAGAAAAGTATCTTATTACTACCATCTTCTATATTTTTAGCTTGTAAAATGTTTTATCTTTAATTCATCAAAGGATCATGCCTTTTCTATCTCCTGGGGAGCCTTCCCAGCCACAGAGTTTCTGCTGATTAGACGGTGGACATGTTAGGTTATGGAGTGAGAGGAGAAACAATATATCAAGTGACATGTGTATTAAGCAGCCCAAAATAGAAAATGCATCTATTCTCACCTCTCCATGTACCCTTTTGAAAAAAGAATCTGTAATAAGACAATATTTTCATAGTTTATTCAAAATCTATTGAGGAGGCACCCTATCCTCCCCCACAATTTCCAGATAGAAGAGAGGAATTATCATGACTTAGTAATCAGTAAGGTAGATATTTAATGAGAAAGCAGTTCTGCAAAGTGGATGTGTCTTAAAGTTCTCAGCATGAAGACGCTGAAATATTAAAGGTAACAGCTGCCTGTAAACGATTGCTGTTGCTGCAATTTACATATTAAAGAGCAGCAAACTTCCACGATTTCTTCATTCTTAACATTTTTATGATCAAGCTATAAGACAATGCAACACTTTAAATTTGCGACTTTTAAGTTTTATTTTCCAGGAACACACTAAAGGAAGACGAGTAAGCTCCCATGTCTACCAAAAACACCAGAGGAAAATATTTACGCAGCACCATCCTTAGTTAATGTGCCACTTTTTTCTTTCAGAATGCATGAACTGATGCTATTTCTATGAATTTCACTGTCTCTAAAAGAAGTTTCTTACCTCCCAACAGGAAAAACACTTTACATTCCTCATTTAGAACCTACGGGGAACATGTACTTGGTACTATGCACCTAATTAGATACTTTTGACATAATTTCTGTCCAGTCCTGGGTGACCTAGATTAAGTGCTGTAGACTCCTGGGACTTTAGACGCCGTCCTTTTTAGGTACACAACATCCATCCTAGACAACACCAAGAGGATTGAATGTGGAAACCCCATTATTGAAGTGAATTTTACCACAAACTCACCATTACCAGATTTAAGGAATCAAGAGGTTTCCTTGGACTGATGGTTGAAGTCGCTTCTCACTGCTATCCCAAAGTTATAGTGCTGGTGGTTGTTGGCCTTTGGTTCAGATCTCTTGCTTTGAGGATACCCAATGGATGGTGACTTGGAACTACCACATATTTACTATTTCTAATGCCCGACTTGTTTTCTTTTTTAAAACTCTTTTTACTGGGGGCTCATACAACTCTTATTACAATCCATGCACCCATCCATTGTGTCATCATTCTCAAAACATTTGCTTTCTACTTAAGCCCTTGGTATCAGTTCCTCCTTTTTACCCCTCCTTCCGTGCTCAATTCTCCCTCATGAACTCTTGATAATTTATAAAGTATTATTATTTTGTCATGTCTTACACTGTCAACATCTCCCTTCACCAATTTTTCTATTGTCCTTCCCCCAGGGAGGAGGTTATTTATAGATCTTATTATTGGTTCCCTCTTTCTACCCCACTCTCCACTCTCCCCCTTTCTACCCCTTCTCTCCACTCTCCTGATATTGCCACTCTCACCACTGATCCTGAAGGGATCATTTGTCTTGGATTCTCTGTGTTTCCAGTTCCTATTTGTACCAGTGTACATGCTCTGGTCTAGCCGGATTTGTAAGGTAGCATTTACTGTTATCATTGTCTTTAGTCCAGGGTGTGGTCCACCAAGGGTCGTCCAGAAATGAATTCAGAAATGTCTACCAAGGACACAGAATTGGGTTAATTCTCTCCGTGGGTTTTCTGCAATTATTGTTGGCCATTCTTTTTTGATATGGAGTTGTTTTTCCCTGTTTACCCACCAACAGAACTATAAATGACTCCTCTGACATTCAGATCCTCCCCTCCTCTGGTCTTAATTAATTAATGATTCCAGTAAGGATCTTCTCTTACTCCTGTGGAGTGTCTGTTGATTAGTTGTAACCTCTCAATGTTGATGGCATCAAGTGTATGGTCTTTTCCCTTTTCCCCTTCTTGAAGGAGTGACCCTAGCCAATGGGAGGCTTCTTTCAAGGTGGTTCTTTTTCCTTTTAAAAATCATTTTATTGGGGGCTCATATAGCTCTTATTGAAAGCTGTGCCTGTGTCCATTGTGTCAAGCACATTTGTATATATGTTGCCATCATCATTTTCAAAACATTTTCTTCCTACTTAAGCCCTTAATATTAGTTCCTCACATTTTCTCTTCCTTCTGAACCCATGGTAATTTATAAATTATTATTAAATTTTTATGTCTTACACTGACCAATATCTCTTTCCCCCCACTTTTCTGTTGTTTGTCCTCCTGGAAGGGGGTTTTATGTCCATCATTGTGATTGGTTTCCCCTTTCTACTCCCACCTTCCTCTTCCCCTCCTGATATGCTACTCGCATTATTGGCCTGAGGGGTTTATCTGTCCTGGATTCTCTGTTTCCAGCTCTTATTTGTACCTATGTACATGCTTTAGTCTAGTTGAATTTGTAAGGTAGAATTGGGTTCATGATAGTGAGAGGGAGGAAACATTAAAGAACTAGAGAGAAGTTGTATGTTTAATCAGTGCTATACCGCATCCTCACTGGTTTATCTCTTCCTTGTGACCTTTCTGTAAGGGATGTCTAATTGTCCACAGGTGGGCTTTGGATTTTCACTCTGCACTTACCTTCTTTCATATTGCTATGATTTTTTTTTTTGTTCTGGGACTTTCTTTCATGCCTGATTCCTGATCCTATCGACACCTCATGATCACACAGGCTGGTGTGCTTCTTCCATGTGGACTTTGTTGCTTCTCAGCTAGATGGCCACTTGTTTGTCTCCAGATCTTTAAGACCTCAGACACAATATCTTTTGATATTCTGGCACCATCAGCTTTCTTTACCCATTTTGTCTTCAGCTATCGTATCTGGAAGGTGAGTATCACAGACTGCAAGGCTATTAAAACAAAGTGTTCTTGCATTGAGGGAGGACTTGAGTAGAGGCCCAATATCCATCTGCTACTTTAATACTTAGCATATAAATATATGTACAAAGATCTATTTCCTTATTCTTATATATAAATATATTTACATGTGTACATGCCCGTAGTTAGACCTTCATAAATGTTCTTTGTCTCCTAGCTCTTTCCTCTATTTCCTTTAACTTTCCTCTTGTCCCACTATCATGTTAGGCCTTAATTTGGGTTTCAGTAATTCCTTTTGGTTACATTGTCCTTTGTTAGAGTAACCTAACAATCATGGGGTCTGTTGTCGCAATTGTATGGGTACAATATATGAAAATTATAGTAAAGTCATAGAGAATAAAAGAAGTAGGAGAGGAGATAAAGGAGTCAGACACTTTTTATGGTAGTATGCTCACCTCCAGGATGGCCATGATCTCAGCAGCCAGGTCAATGCACAGAGATGGAGGAGAACCAAGAATATATTTCTGACCAAGGCTCGTATATCTTTAGGGGGCATGCAAGCCTCTCTGATTACAGGTAGCCACATACATCACTGGAAGGGGCTGTGCAATAGACATATTCGTGACAGGATGGGGCTGACTGGAAGGATGTACACACAATAGCAATGGAGGGATTAGGGGTACACACGTGACAAGATGGGCAGATCCCAGATTTAAGATGGCAGCCTAATCTTGATTGTCCTTGAGTTGGCTCAACCTTGTTTCAGGCTCTCCTTCAAGAAAACATTCATCTAGTTTTATCAATAGGGAGTGTGCCCCACCTACTGTAGGACAGACAGTAGTGTCTAATTGCTCTATAAGGCTCATACCCTTAGGGAAAGAACTTCTAAGCATGTGCTAGCAAGCAGACAACCTGGTGAAAAACCTTTCTGTACCCCACAGCCCTTGCTCAAGCCCTACCAGGCATCCTATGCTCTCCTCACTATCAATTTTGGATCACTTAGTGTTCCCTTGTCCATAAGTTTGCTAACACCCCCTTCCTTTCCCTGCTTCCCTTCTCCCATGTCCCCTAGAACCATTGGGTTCCATTGTTTTCTCCTCCAGATTATCTATCTTTTTTTGGGGGGGGCATCACTGCTCTTCGGTGGTGGGAGTAGGAGGCCCAGCCCCACTACTGGAATTGAACCTCCGTCCCAGTGGGCCGCAGTCCCGCACACAACCACTACGCCACCGGGGCTCAGCCCCAGATTATCTATCTTGATTATCTTATTTAGACAGACATGTAGAGACAATAACAAGTACAAGTAATGAGACAGAAAATAACAAAACAACAACAAAAACCATCATCAAAAATAGATAGGCCTATAAAGAGTTCCAGGTCTGTTTGCTGCCTTTAAGAGTGTTTACTAGTTGAGTCCGATGGCATGCTATATACCCTGTTACCAAAGTCTATTTTTTTTAATTCCCCCTGGGGCTTCATTGCTTTGCTCCCTGTGGCAGTCATGTGCTTATGTTAATTTTATGATTGAAATGAAGGGGTGGAGTCTATCCTGTTAATCTGGAGCTAGCCATTGAGTAGCCAATGAGGCCTCTATGTGGGCATGGCTTTCACCTGAGACTCCTGGGAAATCTCGCAATATTTCCTTCGTGAAGATGAGAAGCTATCTTCTCCAGTTGTTGGGAGTCAGTCTGAGAGACTATTAATCACAGACAAGACAAGCTGGCAGCACTTGAGAAGCTGGAGGAGCCAGCAGAGAGACCACACAGCTTTGCCCTGATGGAGCCAGACATCTGAAGCTGGGGTGGCCAGGTGGAGACCACTGCCAGCGAAGAGTTGCTTCTGCTGTTGATGGACACTGAGCCCTGGAGGCGAGGTGCCCTGCCAGCGCCGGGATTCTGCACCCACTGACCTATGACTTCGTGAGTCGGAAGAAGATTTTATAGACTGATTTTGGGCATATGTGTTAATATCGGACTTATGACTTTAATTAGACTGGACTGGGATGCTTTCTCCATATCCTGTTCCTTTTATATATAAACCCTTTCCTTATATCGATATGCGTGTTCTTGAATTTGTTCCTCTAGTCTACCCGGACTGGCACACTTTCCTTGCCGCTCTGTTGCATGCCCTTAGCATTTTGCCCATCATCCATGTGTGGTGGGGTCAGATTGGGCATAATTCCTGCACTGTACCCCCAGTTTTGTCCCCCATAGCACTATGGGTCAGTGAGGAATGTTTGTTGTGTCGTGGGGCCAGCCCTATGGTCCTCTCTGTACATTGGCAGATCTGAAAAGGAAGATTTTTCTTGGGGCTTGGTGGGGCAGGATGTGCTCCACTCTCTCTCCTTGCCCCTTCGTTGCTTCTCTGTGCACTGATCAGACACTCCCCTCTTCCTGAGCTGTAGCTTCAGTGATGTCTTGAGGTAGTACTTATAAAGCACATAGATGAGGGATGATGTATGATGGTTCATGACTGGTAGACTTTCTACCACCTTTTAAGGGAATTGATCACTAAGATTTGTTTAATTGGTGATTCTCCTTATAGTAGTGGGCATCGATAACATTTATCCTTTGTGATTGGCTCATTTCACTCAGGGTGTCCTAAAGTTAAAACATGTAATCATCTAAGCATGACATTAAGTAAGTCTACATAGAAGAAGCACACCAACTTGTGTGATCTAAGGATTGTAAATAATGAAATCCAAATTTGAAGGAGACTGTATCAGAACTTAAGTTGTGACTATTTAGTTTACAGAAGGATATGGAGGACAGTGGAAGTCCAAAATCCATTTGGAGTCCACACATGGATTACACAGCCAGTGAATCCTCTCTGACCATAGTTCAGGGGTGGGAGTAATCTTGCTATCAAGCAGAGAGTATCATAAATGCACTTAGGTTAAAATTTGCTTTTCCTTTTGACCCATTTTAAATTTGTTCAGCTTTTAATATTTAATGCTTTATTTTCAATGGAGCCTTTTCTGTTTTGTCTAGTCATTGTTGTTTTGTTTGCTTGCTTGTTACCTGCTTGTGTTTAGTATGATTTTCTGTCTTTCTTTGTTTTTAAATTGGGGGATTTTGAAACTCTTGTTGCAAATCCATACATCAATTGTTTCAGACATATTTGTACATAGATTGCCATCGTTCTTTTCTAAACCCTTATTTTCTATTGAGCCCTTGGATCAGCTCCTCTTTCCCCCCCACATTGTGGCCCCTTGAATGATTACAGATTGTTGTTATTTTCATCTCTCACACTGACTGCTGTCTTGCTTCCTCTATGGTTTCTGTTATTCTTCCCCCTGGAGGAGATGTGTGCTTATTTGCCATTAATTGGGCAACCCCTTTCCTCCCCCTTCTCTCCCTCTCTTCCCTCTACCCTTTTGGTATCACTATCCCCATTCTTGTTCCTGGGTTCCATGTGCTGTGAGCATTATCTCTTGTCTATAACTATGTACATGTTCTGGTTCAGTCTGAGTGGGAAGCAGCACTGGGGTCCTGATAATGGGGGGTGAGGAAGCCTCACGAGGTATATTGGGTGATCCATTGGTGCTATACTGCACCCCGATTGACTCATCCCTTCCCTGCCACCCCTGTGTGTGGGATGTTCCATTGTCTACAAATGGTGATTTTCTAGATATGAAATCTAGACAATATAAATTTATAGAGACTTGATTAATAATTACCATGAGGGACAACATAGGGGGGGATATGGAGTGGTGACATCAATGAGTACAAGAAGAAGGTTCTGAAATCGATTGCCTTGATGATTGCAAAACTCTTCTTACTATGATTCAATTGCATATGTGAAGTACATGTCAATAAAACTATTTAGAAAAATAGAGAAGTTACTTTAAAGAGTCCATGAAACACCAAGTATGTAGTCTTTTAATGAACTGGAGGCAAATGAGTTCAGGCTGAATTCACCAGTACTGGTTTTGTGTAGTGGGCATCAGTTTGGGCTGCTAACCACAAGCTCATCAGTTTGAAATCATGAATATTATGCAGGAGAATGACAAGGATTTCTACTTCTATAGTTATAGTCTCAGTAACTGTGGCAGCCATGTACTCCTGTGTCAATTTCATGATTGAGAATGTAGGGGCGGAGTCTGGCCAGTCAATCTGGAGATAGCCAATGAGGTCTCTGTGTGGGCCTGGCTTTCACTGAGAATTCTGGGAAGTCTCACAATAGTTCCCTTGTGGATATGCGAGACCATCTCCCCAGTTGTTGGGAGGCACTCAACTGACAAGACAAGATGGCAATGTCTGAGGAACTGGAGGAGCCAAAGGAGAAGTCACGTGGCCTTACCCTGATGGAACCAGACCTCTGAAACTGGAGGAGACACAGAGAGACCCCTGCCAGCGCTGAGATGCTTCTACTGCCAATGGATACTGCTGATGGACTCTGAGCCCTGGAAACGAGGAGCCATGAGGGGACCCCTGCCAAAGCTGAGATGCTTCTACTGCCACTGGACACATAAGACTTTGCACCTACTGGCCTGCGATTGTTCTGGTGTCATTGCACATGCTTCATAAGTCAGAAGGAGACTTTATAGACTGATTTCCGATAGATGGGCTGATATCTGACTTATGAATTTGGACTGGACTGGGTTGGGATGCTTTCTCAATGTTCCATTCCTCGTGTACATAAACGTTTCCCTTATATCCATATGTGTGTTTATGAATTTGTTTCTCTAGTCTACCTGGACTAACACAGTAACCCACAGAGGCAGTTCCACCCTGCCTTATGAATCAGAATTGACTTGTTTGCACTGAGTTTTAAAATTTTATTTTTAAAATAAATTTATTTAAATTTATTTATTTAAATCCTTTTATTAGGGACTCATGCAATTTTAGTATAATCCATACACTACTCCTTTGTGTGACAAACACATCTGAACATCCACTGCCCTCATCATTCTCATAACATTTGCTTTCTGTTTCATTTTATATTTTATATATACATTCAAGGAGTATTTGCTATTATCAAAATGTTGTAAAGGGAAACATCAAAAGGTAAGGTAGGAAACCTGGACATTGACTTCAAGACATTTCTGATCTAGATCATGCTTTGGAACAACTGTGGGGCATATATGCTGCAACAAATGATAATTTTAAAAGGCTAATTAAATCCTGAAATAACTTTAAAAGAATTTTTACATGGAGAAAATAATATAAAAAACAAACAGGAAGTAAATAAGGAATAAAAACCCAATAATGGCTAGACAACACACACATACCCCTCACTCAGAAAAAATGAAATATTAAAAACTAGAACAAATTTAAAATAGTTCAAAAGGGAGATAAAATGGTAAATTGTTAAAATTTTAATCTGACTGCATCTGCACTAATTGACTTTGCTTGATAACAAGGTTATTCACATCCCTAGTGTATGGCCAGAGGGTGTTCAATGGGGCCCAATCCATGTATATTTCTCCTTTACTCTTTTTTTTAAAATGAAACAATTAAATAGGTCAATAGGGACATTAGTGGTAACAAATATTTTACCCTAACTACATCTGCCATAACTGACTTTACAATGCTCTGTCTGATAACAAGATCAGAGGGGATCAGTGTATACTTAATCCATGTGTGGAGATATACAAATGAATTTTGAACTTCCATTGTCATCCATAGCCCTCTGTAGACAGGCTGTGTGCTTCTCCCATATGGACTTATATAGCTGCTTTTTGGAGGACAAGTCTTTTAGATTCCAGACATGATTAGTTCTGAAAGTTGGGCACCATATAGTTTCTTTGCCACATTTTGCTATGAACATTTGCACATATGTTCAATAATCTCTTCATGAAAGTGAGAGACAAGCAGGGCCACATCATAAGTACTAATGTTCTTAGTTTGCATATAGAATTACATGGGAGCCCAAATCCATTTGTACACTTAATTTTTATAAATGTCTTTGGTTTACCTAGAGATATTGTCATTTTATGTATAGAGAACACTATCAATTATCCCTTTGGGGGCATAAGGTAATTCTATTGATAGTGTCATTAATTTAGTCAGTGGTATAGAATTGAATCATTGTTGAGAAAGAAAATTATACAAATTTAGGTCATATTCAGAAGAACTGCACTATATGAATTGTTGGCTTGATGGCAGTTTAAACTCAAGTGACTGAACACTCTTCGCACAAATATTTTGGATTGGTGATAGGTAAAACTTTCAATAATATTGATTCACAAGGAAGAATGATGGGTACCAGATTAATGCATACCATTATTAGGAACCTCCATCTACCACCCCAGCCAAAAAAGATGAAACTCAATGCCATTGAGTTGATGGTGACTCAGTGACACAATAGGACTGAGTAGAACTGTTCCTGTGGATTTCTCAGACTACAACTCTTTTTATTATTATTATTATTTAATTAAAAATCATTTTATTAAAGACTCATACATCATCTTTCCAATAAATAAATAAACAAACATACTGTGCCAAGCACTTTCGCATGTCCACTGCTGTCATCATTCTCCAAACATCCGCCTTTTCCCTTGAGCCCTTGGTATAGGCTTTTCCAACCCCTTCCCACTTTCCCTTCTCTCCCTCCCCCATACTCAATACTTTATAAATTATTATTGTTCTGTCATATCTTACCTGCCTAACACCTCCCTGAACCCACACCCCTGATGCTTGTCCTCCAGACAGGAGGTCATATGTAGATCCTTGTAGTTGGTTACGTCTCTCTACCCCACCTTCTCTCCACCCATCCAGTAGTACAACTCTTTATGGGATTCGAAAGTACCATCTTTCTCCCTTAATAAAGCAAGGAGCCCATTAAAATAATCAGTATATGATAGCCCAAGCCACCATTCAGTGGGTACCCTCACAAGGCAAGAGATTCAAACCCAAATCCAGTGATTGCCATTTCTACACCTTTGATATGTAGAAGTTATCTGATTCTTCTCACACAAGGGATTTTCAGCTTTAAATTCAAGGGCTACAGGTGAGTTTGGGGTAAAGGCTACTTCACTCAGTGGGTTTTTACATCATGTCCTTCTGGTGTGGCTTATGGAGGATGTTGTGCACCTTGAAAGAAGAGAGTTCAAAGTCCCAGAATTGTATGGCACACAGAGCCTGGGCCACCAAGGACTGGAAAGAAACTAGATCAAAAGTGCCCAATTCATATCATAATACTAGAACCCTGGGCCCTCTGAAATGTAGATATATTTTAATTAATTTTTTAAAAATGGTATATTTTGATAAAATATGAGGGTAGCCCCCCAAACTAGAATGGCACTGGACAGAATGGCATTTTCTGACTCGGAGCAACTTGGAGTTAGTTTGCACCCTGAGAAGGTTCCCTGTGGTCACAGTGATTTTTTTTTGTAAAAGCAGTTTCATGCAAACCTTTTTTTTTTTTGTGATGGTTGGTTTAAGAGAATAGCATGTGCCTGTGAAATTTTGTTTCGTGCTTGAGAAAATTGCTGCAGAGATTGTTGTGATGTTGAACAAAGAAGAACAGCACTATTGGAAAAACTCAAGTGTATAAGTAGTTTTCTTGTTTCAATAGAGGTGAAATATCAATTGATGACAAATCTTGTTCTGGGGGTCTGTTAACTTCCCAAATGAATGAAAATTGTGACCTGTAGTGCATTTGGAGTTCATTCAACCAGGTCAGACTGTTAATCAAACTTTCTATTGAAAGGTTCTGAAAAGATTACATAACAGTGTGCAAGAAAAGTCACCATGACAATGTACTTGCTCACACAGCTGTGTGAGTCTGGGTAGACTAGAGAAACAAACTCATAGAGACACTCATATGTGTATAAGAGAGAGCTTTATATCAAAGAGTAATTGATTAAGTAAACATCCCAGCCCAGTGCAGGTCAAGTCCATGAATCCAATATTAGTCCATATGTCCATTACCAGTCTAGAAATTCTTCAGATTCATGTAGCACATATAATAACACTGAATACAGGAAAAAAGATCACAGGCCAGTAAGTAGAAAGTCTTGTGGATCCAGTGGCAGTAGAAGCCTCCTGGTGCTGATCTGGGTCTCCACATGGTTCCGCCAGCTCCCAGAGCTCTGACTACCTCAGTATGGCTCCATCAGACTTGTCAATTTCTTTCAGGGAGTGTCTGTGTGTCCTGTCTCTAGCCTTTGAATGAGGTCATCAAGCTGCAACTTATTTGATAGGCTAACCCCCACCTCTCCATGCTTAAGCCTCATATAGGCAACAGATTATGTAACTATCACAGCAACCTTTTCAAGTGGCCAGTTTGGGCAAAAATGCAGTGTGATACATTTGCTCCATGCACTTGATTCACTTGATCTCTCTCTCTCTGTCCAACTTCTTTTTGTTTCTGAGAATGAAACGGGTCATGAAAAGGCAGGGATTTGAAGGTGAGGTGAAGAAAAAAGTGAGATAGATGCTGTCAGTCATCCAGACAGATGAGATGAAATATGTTTCCAAGAATGGAATAGCATATTTGACAAATGCATTAAGTATAATGAAGAGTACTTTGAAGGTGATAAGGTTGTTTTGTAAAAAAACTTTAAATATATAGCTCTGGGAAAAAAATCCATTCTTTTTGGCCCCCCCTTCACATATTTCAGAAAATACAATAGGAAGGATGACAATCATCTGTGTTTCCAATAACCAGAGAGTATTACTGTCTAGCCTGTCTGTTGTACCATTTTTCTGTATTTATATGTGCTTTCATGTTTAGCCACACACATACATAATTTATTAATCTTCAACATGGGATCACCCACTTTTGTAGTCTCTTAAAAAAACATCAATATCTCATGAAACTGTATGTATGTCAAAAAATAAAATGTACATTATTTTTAAATGTAAAATGTCCATACCCATTGCTTCAAAAAGTTCATGGGAAAATTCTTATCCTTTAATTCCAGTTTCCTGTGAGGATCAGCCTCCCCACAAACAAATAGGTCTAAAGGGGTGGTTATATAATTGAGGGTAAATTAAAGAGACATCAATCAAACAAGACCAAGCATGTAAGGGCTCACCATTTTAGTCATGACTTTAGGAGTCGGTTCAAGCAGAGAGAGAGAGAGAGAGAGAGAGAGAGAGAGAGAGAGAGAGAGAGAGAAATGTAATCTCAAGAGTTTATATAATATCAGGCACACTGGCCATGGTAAGCAGATAAGTAATAGGAAGTGGTTACACAATAGGCATACATGTAGCAGGAGGGGATGAGTTAGGGACATATACACAATAGTAAGGGGTTGTCCTGGGCACACATGTGACAGGAACCACATATGTAAGAAGATAGGTGGACTGTAGAGCAGGGGTGTCAAACTCAATTAAAACATGGGTCATTTGGTGCAACAGGCAAGATTTATGCGAGCCACATCATATTTACAAATTTTTAAAAATTTACATTTTGAAGTGAGGATTCAGGAATATGAAAAGGATAATGAAAACACTACATAATTGCTTTTATTTCATTTAATGTGTTTATAACACTAAAATTATTCTCTTTTACTCGAAACTTGCCAGCGCTTTTCTCCTACTAGAGAGGTAAAAGTGTAGGCACAGAGCAGAGACAGAATTCAGCTGGGAACGTGAAGTTAAGAGAGGCTTTATTGAGGCAGGGAAAGAACTCCAGGAGAGGAAGGGAGAGCAGAGAAAGGGGCGGGAGCATCTTGAGCTTCTGGTCCATTTCCATGACCCAACCAGTTAGGCTCGGGAAATTGCATCTGTTAGTGAGGCATATACAGGGCTTGAGTCAAGGACGTATGCAATGATAAGGGGAATCAGGCTTTCTGATGCTGCTGTTGAAGGGTCTGAGTCAGAATATGGTCTGGGAGTAAATCATCTAGTTTCTTGCAGACCCGCTTCCTGTAACGCTGAGGGAAGGGGCTGTACAGACCCAGTCCAGAGAGAGAAACTCCTTGGAATGATGGAGTCAGGGACTGCACAGTCCATCTCTGCCTTTGAGAGGTGGGGGGAAGGGGCCACACAGTCCAGTAGGCTATCTTTCGCAAGAGTGGAGGGAAGCGGCTGCATGGTCCTGAGCTGGGTCAAGCACTATTAGTTTTTCAGTATCTGGATTCAAAGACTGAGAACAGGCAATCTTCATTAAGGCAGATAGTTGTTTGTCAGTTAATCTTGATATGTATGCTGTTTTATTTAATTTACTTTTTAGCTTCCAGGCATTTCTAATCTAAATAAGAATATATTTTGAGAATTCTTCTTGATATTTGTCTTTTAAAACCAAATCATTCTGGAAATCAATTAATTCCAGTTGTATTGAAGTGGGAGCATTTGC
The DNA here is from genome assembly GCA_004026705.1 of Nesogale talazaci. Lineage (NCBI taxonomy): Eukaryota > Metazoa > Chordata > Mammalia > Afrosoricida > Tenrecidae > Nesogale > Nesogale talazaci. Next base: position 29,207 of record PVJH01009011.1, read on the forward strand.
AACTTCAAAGGAAAAAGGCCCAATAAAAAAGGAAAATTTTTCTTGTAACTCTTTGACATCACCATAACATTTATCAAATTCATTTTTGATTTCTTCAATTTCACCACAGTATTGTGAAAATGAGCAACTTTGCTTTTGTGATTTTACTCACTTTGTTTTTGATGACAGTTAACTTTTAGGCAGATAGACTTTAAGTAGTTGACCTTCAAGCATATACAGTAGCAGCCATGTGCTTGCCAGTAGTACTCAAAATTGGCATTATTATGGGGGACTTCGTGGGAAATAACTTTTACTTAGGAGAATGTGAGTTCTCCTAAGAGAATGCACAACCCAGGGACATGAATGTTTCTTACACGGTAGCCTTGGCCTCCCAGACTCTTTAACGTATGAATGTTGAGTTTGTCTGCATACACTCTCTTGTACTGGTTCTGTGTCCCTCATTTCTACAAGGGTTTTTTGGAAACCCCCTTCTTTTTAAAAAAAATCATTTTATTGGGGGCTCATACATCATTTCTCACAATACAAAAATACATATATTCTGCCATGCTTCTTCGCATGTCTGCTGCTGTCATCATTCTCTGAACCTTCACCTTTCTACCCGAGCCCCTGACATCAGCCTCCCATCAGTTCCCTTCCATCCTTGCTCCCCACTCCCCCACCAACTCTCAATACTTGATAAATTATTATTGTTTTGTCATAACTTACACTGCCTGATGTCTCCCCTTGCCCTCTCCCCCAATGTCTGTCGCTGCAGTAGGAGGTTAAGTGTGGATCTCTGAAGTTGGCTCCCCCTCTCTACCTTACTTTTCCTCCATCCATCCAGTAGCTCCACTCTCACCACTGGCCCCAAGGGGTTCATCTGTCCTGGGTTCCCCACTTTTCCATTTCCCATTTCCACCAGTGTACCTCCTCTAGTCCAGCTGGATTTGTAAGGTAGAACTGGGATCATGACAGGAAGCCTTCAGGAACTAGAGGAAAGTTGTATGCTTCATTGCCACCTCTCTGCACCTCACTGGCCTGTCTCCTCCCCATGACTCCCCTGTGAGAGGGTGTCCAATTACCCACAAGTGGGCCTTGGGGCTCCACTTTGCTCCCCCTCCCACCATTTGTAGTGACATGGTTCTTATTCTTTGATGCTTGATATCTGCTCCCTTCAGCCCCTCCCCCCACCCTGTGCTCACACATGCTAGTGTGTTTCTTCCATGTGGGTTTTGTTGCTTCTGGGCTAGATGGCCATCCATTCACCCTCAAGTCTTCGCGATCTGAGGTGCTTTATCTTTTGGTAGCTGGGTGCCATCAGATTTCTCCTTTCTGTCTGTGTCTGCTCCCTTCTGTCTTCAACGATCTTGTCAGGAGGGTGGGCACACAATAATGTGATTTTTGTTCTTTGATGGTACCAGGCTATCAAAAGATATGACATCTGAGGACTTAAAAGTTTGAGGCTGAACAAATGGTTATATGACCCAGGAACAACAAAGCCCATCTTGGAAACCCCCTTCTTATATCTAATCCCTTACTATTAGAATACTGTTAGAGTTTAGATGGTTTTCAATTCTATGATCAATATTCTTGTGTTTGAGTCCTATCATCAGGATAGAATATAGATGTAGACTTCTTGGATCAAAGAATATATACCCTTTAAGATTGCTTACATACTTTGATGAAATACTCCGACAGATGGCTAAACTGTTAGCTACACAGGAACCATTTTAGAACCCAGACAGCTTAGACTATAGCTGAGACAGAGTTCCAGTAACTAACCCCCCCTCCCCGCTCTCTAGGGATGGCCCCTGCATAACACTTGGTCTCTCTTGACCTGCGCAGGTCTTTCTTCTTTTTCCTACTTTGTTTTTTTCTATTTTACTCTTTAATAAAACTTTCTGTTTAATTCACAAGTCACTGAGTTCATATTTCAGTATGCTTCTCTTCCAAAAGAAACCTTGGCAAAAGGAAATTTCTAAAAATATCCACAATGTTTACAGTGTATTAGGTAAAATGGTTATTTTTTGTTTTTTCTTTGGTTAATAAGATTTAGTGTGTATTTCTAGTCAGATAGATGAATTGTTTTGTATCTTTCTGTTCAAGCCATTTTCTCATTTTTCTGTTTGATATTCGTTTTTTGTTGATTTGTAAAAATCCTTACCATATAAATAACAATCTTTTATTTATCATGCATCTACTCATTAGACAAAGTAATAGAAATAATGAGGTCTCCACCATATTTTTTTCCTCTTATTTTCACTTAATATTTTTTCACAGACATTTGAACAATCTGACATCAATAAAAAACTTACTCTAACAAGAATAAGGATTTATGTATAATATTCTTCCTGAGAAAATATTTTAATATACTTGAATATCTTTCATTTCAAATTTTATCACATGTTGCCTTATTTTATTTTTACTCAGATACAGTTATTTATAAAATTAGTCATAAATCATTGTCTCTAATCAATGACCTAAAAGTACCTTACAACTTTTGTGGTGTTCACCTATAGCTAAATAATTACTGAAATATTAATGTTCTTACTTGTTTTTATTTCACTTATTAAAATGTCTGCTAAATTCATTTAAAATAATGCAATGCTAGATATTTAATAACATAAGAAGCTGGGTATTTCATAACATTTTTGAAGCTTTTTTAAAAAAATAACTTAAATTATGCTTAATATTTGCTGACAAAGCCCCAGAAGAAATTGACATTTGATTAATTTTTATGCTTCTGTGGGTTTGTGTTTTTCTTTTGATTTGGAGAGTTGCTACAAAAGAGGTATAACAGTAAGAGACTGATGCTGAAGCATATAATAATGACCTCTTGGGATTATTATGAGGAGGTAACTGACATCGTAAATTAAGTGTGAGCTCTGCACCAGCAAACACGGCACACCCTTGATTTCTTTCAAGCTATTTTGGAGAATGCGATTATTGTTTGTTTGACTTTTTCAAAATACAATTTATGGAATAAGAAATCCTAGAGGGATGCTATATGAAGATGTTTTCTGAAAGGTTTGAAAGTTTGGGGTTTGATTTTATTTCTTCATAAGCCTAGAGTTTAACAGTAATTTAAGAACTAAATAAAAGTCTCTATGGGGACCTTTAGCTTGTGGACTTACCAATAACATTTTGAAAAATCCTATTACTATTAAGCACTCAGTTTTTCATTAGGCTTCAATAGCACTTTGTGTCTTTCTATCTGACACTTTGTAAGTAACGGGTCTCTACAATTGGAACATAACACTTTGCTGTAGCTTGATATTAATTGTCTTTCTTAGCTCACCCAGATAGCATTTAAAACAATGCTTTGAAGAATATTAATATGAAGAGCAGCCTTTTCAGTCATGCAGAGAAATGATTTTGAAGTGACATTAACTTTCAAATAAAATTCTGTTGGGGAACTTTATAATGGCTCTTTTTTCTTCTTCAGAAAATGACTTTTAAGCTATAATTTTTGACATTCTTTTGGGGCACTCATGCTTTTAGATTGCTCCATATAAGTCAAAATAACTTGGTATTTTAGAATCTTAAAGTTTAATATTAACAGTTTAAAATAATCCTTTCCCTGAAAACTGTGGAGGGCATTTCTATTACTTTTATCATTATATGCCTTGGAGCAGTCTCTTAAAGAGACTTTTATATGTCACAACTTTTCTAATCCCTTTTTATGTATTGCACCTGTGAATTTCATATTTGATTAAACTTTTAATTCAATTGAAATTAAAGTTTTACTTCAAAAAATCCTTTTCATCTTGAGAGATTTGTTGCTTATGGTTAAATTTTTAAGTCATTTTGAGTTGTCAGGTTAAATGAGCCCTATAGATTTGGAAAATGTGTTCTCTGCATCATTCCCTACCTTTTGCAAAATGGCGTAATCTGGTTGAAATTACAGACTCTCATGGAGAGAGAAGACAATTCGCAAATTAGGAACCACAAGTTCAGAGGATACTGAACGGAAAGACGCTAGAAGAAAATGGTTCACTGTGTTTCCATAAGAGAAAACAAGGCCATTCAGTAAAAAATTCAGTGATGGATTGACATTTAGGTCATGGTCACCAGATTGCATAGTGGTCCACCTGATTGACGGAAGATTTCATGTTTCTAAAGGTTTTTTCTTTTTTAAAGTTAGTTATACAGTAATGACTAAATCAAGCACAATCATGAGACACCCCCCCCCCCCTTTCCTTTTGTGCCTTACAGGAAGGATAGATGTGATCTGAAGTTATTGAGTAAGCATCTGTTCAGAGAATTGTTTTGAATCTAACTTCCTAAGAAGCAAACAAAAATTTTAAGTAAGCAATTGAGAATTGCTCTTTAAAATTGTTTACCAAGTAATTTTCTCAGAGTAGAGTGGGGAGTGACAGGAATGACAGGCCCCTAATCCAGACGTTACTTTTTGTTTGAAAATCAAGTGTTAGCTTCAGATCTTAGCATAGTCACCATCTCAGGTCAGCAGTTCTAAGTTAATTTGAGGTGCTTTCATTCAGTCTATAGGAGTCTAGAAAATAAAAATACCAGGGAACGTTTGTTCTTTCTTTAGGAACCTCCTATGGCTTATATGAGTGCTAGGACACTCATTTAATGTGACTTAACATAGAAGTTTAATATTTAAGCAATTTTCCTTAGATTGATAATATTTAAAAAAATTCAGACTATTCTGGGTCATCCTTCTGATTCATATGGTGTGAGCTGGGTTTTTTTTTGGTGAGTTTGTTCATTTGCTGCTTAGGCTAAAATGACAGTCCCAAGACGCCTCTGGTAAATGCCTGGGCCTTGTTATTGACTGTCATTCAGTGTGACTTTATCATTCTCCGTGTGAACTCTCTCTTCAAGCAGTATCTCTTAAAGTCTAGGCCTGGAGTTGACAAAGTATCACTTTCACAACATTCTGTTGTTCAAAGTAAGTAGTCCAGTTTCAAGGTAAGGAAAAGAGCTAGACTCCAATACATACAGGGATGGCAGGAATTGTTGATATATTTATTTCCAGAATAAAATGATCATAGAGACATAACTATAATCGTAGTAACAAAAAACCCTAAAAATTTCTGTAATACTGAACTATAAGAAGACTTCAAAATTTGATGGAAATGCTTCCTTATCATCTAATTCCCTTTTCATGAACTTTAAAAACTCCCTCTTATATTGCCTTATCTCTCATTGAAAGATTTTTACTTTTAATTTCAACATTTTAAACTTGACACCCAACACAGAGAACTAAACAAAATCTACTTGAAAAAACAAAACAAACGCAGCTCAGTTGCCATTAGGTGGATTTTGACTCTTGGCGACCACATTCATGCGTATTGCCAGCCATAGCCAGGCTTTTCAAGGTTGTGACCTTTCAGACATACTTTGCCAGATCTTTCTGTCAAGGTCCCCCTGGGTGGGGTTAAACCACCAACTTTGTATTAGCCGCATGCTAAGTCATTTGGGCCACCCAAGGACTCCTACAAAACTCACTACCTTTCCCTCCAATCGATTCTGACTCAAGTAACCTGATATAGGGTTTCTGGAGCGAAATCTTTATGGGCACACACGGCTTCATCTTTCTCAGAGCAGCTAGTGGGTTTGAACCTCCAAGCTCATAGTGCTCAAGCAGTCCAACATTCAGTGGGCGTGGACATAAAACATGCTAGGTCCTGGATGAAGCCATCACATTAAATGGTGTGATAATAGTTTGTGCTGCATTCACATCAGAGGGGCTCTGGTAGCTCCATGGTTACCTGCTCACTTCAGGTCAGAAATTTGAACTCACCAGCTGCTTTGAGGAGGAAAGAAGAGAAAATCTACTTTCACGCATATTTATAGCCCTTGGGAACCCTAGGACGGGAGAGTTGTACTCTGCCCTGTGGGATGTCCATGCGTTTAGAAATGACTCGGCGGCTATCCTTTCTTTCTTTTCATTTCCACGAACCATGAGTCTCTTTCCTTACTTTTTTGTCTACATAGTCATTTTCCTCACTGTGTTAGTTTGCGTTGACTAGAAAAGCAACTTCATCAATATTCCTATGTGAATATGAAAGAGGTTTATTTATAAGAGCAATTGAATATTGAAAAAACATCCCAGTCCAGTCCAGATCAAGTCCATAAGTCTGATATTAATCTATATGTCTGATACCACTTTATAAAGCCCTCTTCAGACTCACAAAGTACATACAGTGATGCCAAATGCAGGAAGATCACAGGCCAGTGGGTGAGAAGTCAGTGGTGGCAAAAGCATCTCAGTGCTGGCAGGGGTCTCCATTTGGCTCCCCCAGGTTTCAGGGCTGCATCAGGGTAGGTTCATGTGACTTCTCCTCAGGAGTGTCTAGCAGGAAATGAGGATATATATATATATATACATATATATACATACACACACACACATATATATTTAGAGAGAGAGAGAGAGAGAGAGAGAGAGAGAGAGAGAGAGAGAGAGAGACTGACTCTCCAGACTCCCAGGAGGAAATACAGGAGTTCCCAGAATTCTCAGGAGAAAGCCATGACCCCACAGAGGTCTTGTTGGTTATGCTCTGATTGACAGACTAGACTCCACCCTTCTCTCTTAATCCTCTCAAGTCCCAAGCTGACACCAGATCATATAACTACTTACTATTATTACTTTAACTGGAAAATCAGCCCCTTTAAAATCCCGGGACTCTTGTCTAAGCAAAACCAGCAAGTCACCTTAGAGAAGCTCTTTTTCTTCTAGTAAGAGTCACTCAGGTAAAATGGCAATATTTTAATGGCAATATTTGAGGACAAATGGGCAAATTCCTTTTTTTTCCCCAATGATTTTATTGGGGGTTCTTATAACATTTAATATATCATTTGTGTCAAGCATATTTGTACACATGTTGCCATATCCATTTCCAAATATTTTCTACTTGAGCCCTTGGTATAAGCTCTTCTTTAAAAAAATTTTATAAATCATTTTATCGGGAGCTCATACAACTCAAATGGGCAAATTTCTATAGGTGACCAGGAAACTTCTGAAATGAGAAGCACCTCGTCTCCCCCTTCCCCTGCTTATTCTGGTAGCAGCTTTTTTATTCTTGTTAGTTGTTGTACAGTCTTCCTATTCAGGAAGACTAGATGTGCAAAAGAATGGAAGGGTGTTGGGTCCTGTACCATCTTCATGATTTTTGTCACATTGATGTCCACTGTTGTGACCATTGTGTCTTGTAGATGCCACATCTTTCAACACTACATTGGGCAATAATTTGTTGTGACTCAGGATTTTCACTGGCTCCTTTTCAGAAGTAGGTGAATGGAGTTCTCTTAGTCTGTCTTAGCCTGGAAGCTCCACTGAAAACTGTCCACCAGGGTTAACCATGCTGGTCTTTGAAATACTGGTGGCATCATATTAACCTGCAAGCCACCATAGTAAAACAAATTGACAGATGGTTGCTGAATAATGAGTTTATTCAGGTACAATTTACATACCAACGCCCTGGGGGTTTAGTGGTGGTGGCAGTCATCTGCTTATGTTAATTTTATAATTGAAATGTAGGGGTGGAGTCTGGCCTGTTAATCAGGAGAAAGCCATTGAGGAGCTGATCAGGCCTCTGTGTGGGCATGGCTTTCACCTGAGACTCCTGGGAAATCTCGCGGTATTTCCCTCGTGAAAATGAGACGCTATCTTCCCCAGTTGTTGGGAGTTAGTTTGAGAGATGATTAACCTCAGGAAACACAGAATGGCGGTAGCTGGGAGGCTGGAGTAGCCGGTGGAGAGACCACACGACTTAGCCCTGATGAAGACAGACCTCTGAAGCTGGAGTGGCATGCTGTTGATGGACCTGAGCCCTGGAAGCGAGGAGCCATGGGGAGACCCCTGGCAGCGCCAGAATTCTGCACCCACTGACCTGTGACTTCCTGAGTCGGAAGCAGACTTTATAGACTGACTTCGGGCATATGGGTTATTATTGGACTTAGGACTTTGCACTGGACTGGATTGGGATGCCTTCTTAGTGTCACATTTCTTTTGTATAACCCTTTCCTTATACCTATATGCGTGTCTCTGAAATTTGCTCCTCTAGTCTACCCGGACTAACTGTGATCTGCTTGGTTGGCAGTTCAAAACCATGAGCAGCTCTGCAGGGGGAAAACTAGACATTCTCCTTGCATAAACAGTTACAGTCTTACAAACCCACAGAGGGTCACTATGAGTCTCCATTGGCTGGATGGCAGTTGTTTTTTTAACATACTGCAACATTCACAGATTTAAATTGTAGCAGTCATTGGTTTTTATATACTCACAGAATTGTGCAACCATCACCACAATTATTTCTTGAAAATTTTCATGATGACAAAAGAAACCACATACCATTAGTGGTCTCACCCTTCAACCCATTTCTGTCCACTTTTCCCCAAGTCTAGGAAACTGTGCTAGGCCAAGTTGATTAGAGAAATAAATCCAGTGGCACTCAAATATGTGTAAGAAAGGGCTTGATATCAAGAAGTAATTCTATACGGAGAACACATCCCAGCCCAATCCAACTTATGTCCACAAGTCTTTTGTTTTTGTGGTAAAGTTAGGTGCCTTGGCTGATGTTTGAGTTGGCTTATACTTATATGGTATCTTCAAGTTGACATGAAGCTAAGTAGTTACCACAGGCACCACTAACCTACTTCTGTTTCTCTGGGATTGCCTATATTAGATACTTTATATCTGCAGAATCGCATAATACATGCTCTTTTGGGACCATTTACTTCCATATAACAATGCTTTCAAGATGCATGCATGTTATAACATGTATTGGTACTTAATTTTATTATCAATTAGTGTTCAAAAATTAGGATATGTCACATTTCTTTTAGCCATTTATCAGATATCAGCCATTTTTCAAATAATGCTGCTATGGATTCAAACATACCAATGATCATGCTGCTAGTACTAGGACCAGGGAGTGTTCTTATGTTTTACATAAGATCAGTACAAGTCAGAGTTTATTCAATGGGCATTAACAACAGATTGAATACTGTAGGCATGGTGAAGTAAGCAGATGGTATATTGACTATGGATGTAAAAAGTTGTGCCCTCAGACAGAGTACAAATAGAGTTCAGTTAAAATGTAATTTATTATCATTTGTTTTCACTTTTGACCCATTTCAATTTGTCCTTGTTTCTATCATCTTATATATTATTTTGATTGAGGTTTTCCTGTGTTTTCATATGTTGTTATTAGGGGTTTTTGCATCATTTTCTTTAGACGAAATTGAGGATAGGTCATCCAGATGAATAATTTCTAGATTAATAATTTCTTAAGGTTATGGCAGGGGAAATTGGAGACTAATGGAGGCCTAATGATAATGGGTACAAGAATGAATAAAATGTTCTAAAATTAATTGTGGTGATGATTGCACAAATCTTTTAAATATATATTATCCATTAAATTATATAGTATGCGAATGATATGCCAATAACATCAGAGGGAAAAAAACCCCAAAACATGTTAGAAAAAAGGGTTAAACATCTTTTTATACTGCTGAATGCATGAAAAATGTCTACAACAGGCCAGGGGTGGAGGCTTGCCTGCACAAATGGAACCAGGTGGGCAGAGTGACCACAATTTTGTGATATGTTTCACCTGAGTTTCCTCGTTGATCTCAGAGGTGTCCACAGTTGCTGTATGGTTCTTCCACTAAACTGTGTTCGAAACCTGGACCTGGGCAAGAATGGATCCCTACCCTGTCCCCTGCTCAGGAATGAATTCCATTTATTTCCAGAGAATGACCACAACCACTGCCTCTTCAGTAGAAGGTAAACAGAAGTGGATTAAAGGTTGGAGGCTCTGGTTCTCTTTTCCTGAGAATAAACCTCTGAAAAAAATTAACTTAGTTCTCAGTAGAGAACTTAAGAAAAATCCCACAGGAAGCTCATTGTCTTGTCCAATGTTTGGATGGTGTCTCAGTTGGGCAATCAGATTTAGGAAAAAATACAGATGTGGTTTGGATAATGGGAGGCAGTTCTTTTTGTCAGTAAGCCATGGACCAATGAGGTCATGCCAGACTGTTCCAGGCAAGATTCATGCAGGAGTTTAAAAAGGACACTCCCCCATCCCAAATTTTATTACCATACAGTTTGCATATCATATAATTCAGTACTTCAATGACATCAAAAAGAGCTGTATAATCATCACCACCACAGTTTTAGAATTATGTCATTCTTGTACTCATCATAATTAGCTTTCCATTCCTCACCTCCTTTATACCCCTAAGGAGCAATTAATCCAGTTACTATCTCTACATATTCCTCTGTCATGGATTTCAAATACAGAAAAACATTAAAAGAAAAAACAAAAACGAACAACAATAACAAAATGAAACATTGAAAACCTCAATTGAAAAAAAAGAAGAAAATAAAAGTAGAACAAATTTAAATGGATCATAAGGGAGATCAAATGATAGGATGCTAAACTTTAATCAACTACCTCTACAACAATCCATTTTTTAAGTGAGTTGGATTAATATATATATTAAGTCATTCCATAGTTCAATCACATCAAGCAGAATTGTACATATGCTTCCAGAGTTTCCAAACGTTCTTTCTCTATATGCACCTCTTGATGTCGTCTTCCATGTGGACTTAGTTGACATCTTACTTAGATGGCTGCTTGTTGAGAGACAAACTTTTAAGACTCCAGACTCTATTTTATCTGATAGCCTGGTTCTATCTAGTTTTTTCGTCACATTTTGGTATAGCACCTGTATCTTCTGTGTTCCTTTCCTGGAGGCAGGAGGCAGGGCTACGATGTACGAGCTAATTGCTCTTAAATTGGAGCTGGGATTTAATGTGAGTCTAAAACTATTCCTAGATCTATGTTTGTTTTTTCTTTTAATTTATTACTACTTGGGAATTACCCCAAATGACATGTTATTGCATCATTCAATCTTGTCCAGCAGAATTATGCTATTGCTTCCATAATTGGTTTCTGAACATCCTATTTCTTCCTGGGTACCATGACATAATCTCCCTGTTCTTCCCTGTATCCCCTCCCCTAAATCCTTATTCTACTTACTATCCCTTTAGGTTCATTAATCCTGGGTTTCATTTACCACAAAATAGAAAGATATGTATTACAAATTCAAGTGGGTAACTGCCATCTCCATAGCACCTCTGAGATATACCCTAATATGAACAAACAAAAACTAAATACAACAGAATGTTTGTCACAGGTTTCCAGAATGATATCTTATTACAATATATAGGGCATTGATGTAATAAGACCTTATTTGTCTCCCTATCAGCAGCTCTCCAAAATTGGTGCGGCTGGCTTGTGCCCCCTCACACACCTTATATTTTCCAACCTAAGTCCTCAAGTTCTAGGTGCATCTGAGGTAGAGTTCAAGTCACCCAGTGGAATTCCCGCATAGATTCTCATGGGTGTACCCTCTGGAGCATGGGTAGCAACAATCCAAGGAGACTGAGGTGGAGGAGTTTGCTCTGCCCTGAAAATCCAAGTTTTATTTTGGGCTCTTTATACTGTCTTTGGAGAGGAGAGGCTCTACAAATGCCCAGTTTGATTTGGTTTAAATTTTAAAAATACAACTGATATGAAAACATTTTTGAACATCTGTTTTTGTGAGGAAAATACAAGGGAATTAGTTTTTTTAAAACAACACTGGTATGATTTGAAATTAATATTCTGCATGATTTAGGATCATCTCAATGTTATGCAACCAAAACAAAATACAGGGTCAATTAGATACTGAAGCTGCTGTAGTTACAACTGACAATTAAAAGATTTTGGTGGGCTTATATGGACAATTTAACTTACTATAAATTTGAAATAAACTAACTTTATGTCAGCAAAATGCCACTTTAATGTTAGAGTTGAGTCCAGAATTTTATTGGACAAAGGTTCCATTTCTAACAAAAATATATTAGAAATCGGCTTCCTTAGATTTTCCTTCTCAAATATCAGTTGTCTCCACTCAGCTTTCCACAGGAGCTGTCGGACAGATAATTCTCCATTGAGATGGATGGCCAGTGTCTGACAGGAAGGCACCCTCGGTTGTTGACTGAAAGAAGATCAATATATTCTAGACACCAGGAGCATAGACAGCACAGATACTGATTGGAGCCCAATTTGTTTTCAGGGTTATTTGAGAGCCATCCAACTTTTCCTGTACTTTAATACAGGAGGCAGAGCACAACTTTTCTGGGACTTAATTCTGTAACTATTCCATTGCTAAACAAGACCAAGAGAGTTTTCTCCCTTTAAGATAGAAGGACATCCTGGATAATTGGCACAAATGATGAAGCATCCACACATATCACTATAAAACCTCAAGCATCATTTTTTTAGTGGAATTACATCTTGTTGATCTTTCCACTAGAAGTATGCCTGTGTGTACCAAGTACCATCAGTATTAGCATTATCTGAGACCTTGTTAGTAACCTTCTAGCAGGTTAGGCATATCCTTGGACCTGTTGAATCTGAATTGGCTTTTCAAAAGCTCTCCAGGTGATTCAAAGCGCAGTTAAATTCAGAGGAGTGCTGTACTAGTTGGTTGTAGCAAGAGGAACTCCCAGATAATTCATTGAATTAATTGGGTTGAACAGAAATATATCATTATCCACCTGGATCATTTGACTCCCAATTTTATCTTTATTATTCCTATTTAAACACTCTCCAGTTTAAGTCTGCCAGATAGGTGAGGTCCTTTTATAGCTGAGTGGCTACTTCAAAGCAAACATTGTTTCTCTTAGAAGAGAAGCCCTTCAGTTTTCCAGGTTGCCACAAATTTCATTTGGTGTTTAAAATATCACTGTCTGAATCTATTAATTTGCTTTTAATTTGATGGTTTTCTTCTACTTTATGATTATTAGGTAATAATTATTAATTTGTTTTCAATGACCTGTTCTTCCTATTTTATCTTTTAAAAGGATGCTAATTTTCAAAGGACCCCTCTTTCGGATCTTCACAGATATTAGGAAGACCTTCATGACAGATAGATAAAATGACTTTTATATAAAGCAAAATTCCTAAAACAGTTGACTTTAATACTCTGGACAATATGCCACATTTACAATGGAAGCGCCACTAGCTACCATCCATGATGACAATGTTGAAGAAATGATTGTTTCCCCAAATACATTAAATGTTTACAACACAGCTTTAAATCTATAAGTTATAGTTTACAGTGTAAAATTTTATGTATGATTTTAAAGCTTTTAAAATTTTCAGTTGATTTTGGAGGATGGAATTTCTAGGGATTTTGTTTTTCTCCTGGAGCTCTGGTGATAAGAGTTTAAACGCCTGGTTTCTGGCAGTTGCTCCTTGGGAGAAAGAGGTGGAAAGAATATTCCATAAAGATTTTAGCTTTGTGTCCAAGGTCTGAAAGCAGTGGTTCTCAAACTTCCGAATGCCGTGTGGCAGTCATCTAACCTGGTGTTCATTTGAGGATTAGGAGCGTAGGGGCGGAGTCTAGCCTGTCAATCTGGAGAGAGCCAACGGAATCTCCGTGTGGGTATGGCCTTCCCCTGAGAATTCTGGGAAATCCGGCTGTATTTCCCCCTTGGAGGTGAGAGACTCACTCCTCAGTCTCTTGGAGATGCTCTACTGACAAGACACAGGGCTGACTCCCTTGGAGACGTTGCAAGTGATGAGACAGGTGACAGCAAAATGCTAATAGACCCTGAGCCCTGGAAACTGGAGGGGCCACTGAGATACCCCTGCCAGTGCTGAGATGCTTCTACTGCCACGGGATAGGATACACAAGACTCTGCACCCACTGGCCTGTGATTGTCCTGGTGTCATTGCATGTGCTTTGTGAGTCTGAAGAGGACTTATAAATTGATAGCAGACATATGGACTAATATCAGACTTATGACCTTGGCTGGACCGGGGGGTTGGGATGTTTTCTTTCTTTCTTTTTTTTTTTAAGTTAATGGTCTTTTATTGGAAAAAAAAGAGAGAGAGAGAGAGAGAGAGACTAGCATTTACAACTTGGAATGGACGTCAATGGTAATTCCTTGAACAGCAATGTTGATGTTTGCCTGGAGGGCCACAGCCACAACCACAGCCACCTCTGCCGGCTCCAAGTCACGGTTTGCGGAGGGGTTCTGTTTGGATTTTTGCTTTATTTTAAAACAGAGAGTCCCAAGATGCTCCCTTGGTAAAGGTTTCTTTTTAAAAACTGGTGGGGGCTGGGACCGCCTGGCCCGTGAGCAGAACAGGTATTAAGCCAGCGCAGGCGGGCAGGTGGGCCGCCAGGGGGTGTCCCCGCCACCATGGGTTGGAGCGCAGGGGTGTCTAAGAGGACCCTCCAAAGAAGTGGGGCTCCATCTCAACAGGCTACCCCTCCCCTCCTCTCTGCACGTCATCCTGAGGTACACCCATTTCAAATGTGTTTTGTTTTCGGTAAACCAGCTACGACAATTTAGGCTAAACAAATTGAATTAGAACCCATTTGAACAGGTTTTAGATTTTTTTCCCTTATTTTTCTTTTTCTTATTTTTTTTTCAGTTTTCATTTTTAATACAAATGCCTGACGGTGCTCAATTGTCAAGCCGCATGCATGGGGCACTGGCCAGCCCAGACAGTGTGCCCGTCACGAGCAGGCTGTTCCTGAAGGAGCCCACCTCGTGCTTCCTCGTCAGGTTCGTACAAGTATTGAGATTGGGAAACTGATGTGTAGCTTGATCTTTTGGGGACAGGACCAGCAACCAATACATGCAGATGTGTGTGTGTGTGTGTGTGTGTGTGTGTGCGTGTGTACGCGCGCAGGTGGACAGAAGGTACTTTTGACATTCAGTTTTGCTATACAGAAACAATGAATAAATGAACTTTTTTTTTTTTTTTGCAAGAGGTAAGTAAAAGATTCAATTTGATTCTTCTAGTGGGAGGGGAGGGGATAAAGGAGCTGTAAGTAGGTCTTCATTTTGCAGTCATCATCTGTACGAATTCTTCATAGTTGACTTGTCCGTCGCCATCGACGTCTGCTTCTCTGATCATTTCGTCGACCTCTTCATCGGTTAGCTTTTCTCCTAAGTTTGTCATGACGTGGTGCAGCTCGGCCGCACTGATGTAGCCGTTACCATCCTTGTCAAACACTCGGAATGCCTCACGGATTTCTTCTTCACCGTCTGTGTCTTTCATTTTTCTAGCCATCATAGTCAAAAACTCTGGGAAGTCAATGGTGCCATTACCATCGGCGTCCACCTCGTTGATCATATCCTGCAACTCCGCTTCAGTGGGGTTCTGACCCAGAGACCTCATGACAGTTCCCAGTTCCTTCGTTGTGATGGTGCCGTCGCCATCTTTATCGAATAGAGAGAACGCCTCCTTGAATTCAGCAATTTGCTCTTCGGTCAGCTGATCAGCCATGGTGCCAGTGGAGAGAGGAAACGCAGAGGGAGCGAGGGGGGCTGCACCAGCGCAGGGGCTGTAATGGCGGGGTGTCTCTGCTGCTTCGGCGGTGGCGGCGGGCGGCCGCTGCTGTTACTGCTGCTGCTGCTGCTTAGAGCGCCGGGTGCGGTGTGCGCTGTGCCGTCGCCTCCTGCGCCGCTGCCCGCTGCTCCTAATGGCGCCGCGTCCGCGAGGCTCCCAGCACCACTGCCCGGGATGTTTTCTTAATGTGCAGTTGCTCTTGTATATAAAATTCTTTCTTATATACATATGAATGTTTATGAATTTGCTTCCCTAATCTACCCAGACTAACATATGCTGTGGCCCTTTAGTAAAGTTCCTCATCTTGTATTGACCCCCAATCATAAAATTATTTTTGTTGTTACTTCGTAACACTAATTTTGCTACTTTCTTGAATTCAGCAACCCCAGTGAAAGGGTCGTTCAACCCCCAAAAGGGGTCATGACCCATAGGCTGAGAACTGGTGTCTTAAGGGCTAGAAGTTACACAAGTGACCATCTAGCAAGGAAGCAACAAAACCTATATAGAAGCAGCACACCTACTTCTTGAGGTGTCGACAGGATCAAGTATCATGCATCAGGAGACCTGAAGCATCCAACCATTTTGATGTGAATGGGAGTAGTGGTGTTGGAATGGAGATCCAAAGCCCATCTTTAGACAGTTGGACATCTCCTCACAGAAGGGTCACAAGGAAGAGATAAGCCAGCCAGGGTGCAGTCTAGCACCAAGGAAACACATAACCTTCCTCTAGTTCTTTTAGTTCTTTAATGCTCCTTCACCCCTCTCATGACTCCAGTTCTATCTTACAAATCTGACTAGCCCATAACAAGTACACTGAGATAAGAGCTCTCAACACGCAGAATCCAGGACAAATAAACCTCTTTGGACCAATAATGAGAGTGGCAATACCAGGGGGAAGGTGGAGGGGGAAAGGAGAAAGGGAGAACCAATTACAATGATCAAAGTACACCCCTCCCCTTCCCGAACAACACAAGGGTGAGCGAAGGGAGACAGCAGATGGTGCAAAATATGAAAATAAAAAGTTTATAAATTATCAAAGATTCATGAGGGTGGGAGGGTGAGGGAATGAGGGGAAAAAAGAGGAGCTGATACCAAGAGCTCAAGGAGAAAGAAAATGTTTAGGAAATGATGATGGCAACATATGTACAAATGTGCTTGATACAATGGACGTATGGATTGTTATAAGAGCTGTAAGAGCCCTAATAAAATGATTTCTTAAACTAATAAGAATATATTGAAAACAACGACAACGACAGCTATTTTGGCCGTGGAAGCCCGTTGGCAGTCCTTTGCTGGTAAGGTAGCCAGGAGTCAGGATTGGCTTGACGCCCCTGGGTGGTCTGGCTGCTTTGTCGTAAGCAGAACAGATGCAGGATTTGCTTATTGGCCATTCCAGAATTTTAGCAGAGTTTATTTAGTGTATCTTGTTCTGAATTGTATGTGGCATCCGAATGTGAGCAATCTTTAATATTTTTAGTCATTACATTAACTTTTAAGATATCTTGTATAAAGTTCAGATTTCTAGTAATTTTGACTTATTTGTTGCCTACATCATGAAAACTACATGTTTTCCAAAATATCTTAACATACGTTGCCTTATTTAGTTTTCACTGTAACCTTTTGTAGTATCTTTTATTATTTTCATTACATAAGTAAAGAGATGAGAGCAATACTAATCAATTACAGTGGTGACAGAAGGTAAATGATAGGGAACAGAGGCATGAATCCAGGCTACCTGTCTTTAATCCAATGCTTTCTTCACCACAAGTGTGTTTCCCTTTCTGTTATCTTGTTTTTTTGGAATTTTATTCAAGACCATGTTATCTAGTGATAGAAGGCAATGGCCTTTTCAATATTAACTTTATCTTCTCGAACTTTAATCAAGAAGCAAACTTTACTAAATTTAACAGTTACTCTTTTTAATTCAGTTATTATCTGCCTTATAATTTAATTCTAATTCTAGTATCTTAAAATACAGCAGAAAGCCAAACCTTTCCAACGAGAACTTTAAAAGCAGATTTCTACTTGAAGAATGAGGTGGCGGTTATTTCAGATTTATTGCCATTTTAAACAAGAAGTTTCCTTCTAGTTGCACGGACATTTGGGAAGCAGATAATAAATAATAGTTATTTATAACACTTGAAAGACATTATTAATAAATGATGTCAAACCACATAATGCTTTTGCTGCAGAGTTATTATTCAGCTTGATGTTATGTACTTTTAATTGTCATCTTGCTTTTAAAGTATAAATATGACTCCACTGATATAAGCAGGGGAAAATAACAAACAAGATAAAGACTATTGTATCAAAGGAAGCAGTTTTTGACAGATTACATCTTGACAGTCTTTCCATCAGGAGTCACACTGTGTGTACCATGTATCACCAATCAGTGTTAGCATCACCTGAGGGCTTATTAGAGAACAGCTCGCATTTTGGCATAATTATGGACCTGTTGATCTTGAATTCGCATTAAAAAAATAATCTCCAGGGGATTTGTAGGCATCCTAACAAGCAGGGGAGAGGGCTTGCAGCTGTGATCTGGAGTATTCCCAGGTGCTGACTTGGATGAGGAAGAGGCTGGTGTTTCATAAGGGACTGGATGTGTGTTGGGTGATGGGTGGAGCAGGGTGGACCACTGAAAGATCTCATGTGTACTTTGGACTATTCAATGCAAAGTGGTTCTGAAATGTAACCCCCCCATCTAAGTTACAATTAAAAATGTTTAAAAATTATGGGTGAGTTCTGTGTGTGCGTATAAGAAGAAAACATCCCAGCCCAGTCCAGATTAAATCCATACATCCATAACCCATATGTCTGATACCAGTCTTTTCTCTTCAGATGCATGCAACACATGCGATCACACTGAGTGCAGGAAGATCACAGACTAATGGGTGGAAAGTCTTGTGGATCCAGTGGCAGTGGAAGCTGCTCAGTCTTAGTCCCCAC
Organism: Nesogale talazaci; assembly: GCA_004026705.1. Lineage (NCBI taxonomy): Eukaryota > Metazoa > Chordata > Mammalia > Afrosoricida > Tenrecidae > Nesogale > Nesogale talazaci. The sequence goes on from PVJH01009011.1 coordinate 47,530, forward strand.
TTGGCTCCTGCAGTTCCAGGGCTCTGGCTCCATCAGTATAGTTCCATGTGGCTTGTAAACAGAAATGTCTCATGGGGAAGGTGATGGGTGGGTTCCTATATTCAGGAAAATACTCTGATTCTTTAAAAAATTATTTGGAAGGTAAATTTAATTTAAGTATCATTCTATTTAGACTTGAAACTTGAAATTCTTATTTATCATAAGTAATTGTCTCTACGGTTTCATTACTTCCTCCTTAATTTTTATGTATTTTAAATTTCATTTAGTTTTTATTAACTTAGTTATGTACTATTTTGTATCTCAGTCTACTTATCATACAACAGATTTTGTTTCTTTCTATGATATGTTTATGCTCTTGAAAGAACAGTAAGGACTATGCTCCACAGATTTAATATTTTTATTCTCTCCTTTGAGAGAATAAGTTTGGATTACTTCCAAAAGTAAGTTTTATAGTTCTGGTTACTTTTATAAGTTTGAGTCTCTCTTTAGAGAGCATAAGTTTTGATTACTTCCAAGATAAATTTTAGAGTTCTGATTACTTCAAAAATAAGTAGCCTATTAATTTATGATGTTTTTAGCATAGATTTTAATCTTTATTTACATTAATTTTTATCATCATTTGCATTCAGGAGCTCTCCAGTGAAGTGTCTTCTCAACTAAGGCTTTGCAGGGTGAAAGGACAGTTCTTCCTCATCAAAAAGGCATACTGTCTACTTACCTTGAGCCATCATCTTTTTTGGGTCTTAAGAGTTTCTATTTTGGTGTCGAGGTACTTGTTCTCTCCTTTGCATCCAGCAATTAATTGCCAAACTTTGGCAATTCTCTGCAATGCCTTTTGAATTTTGACCAGATGAAGAATACCTTGCAGCCCCTCTTTATTGTCACTTTATTTATATACAGGCAGTCCTTGGGTTACAAATGAAATCAGTTCCCATGTCTTTAAGTTTTTAAGTGGAATTTGTAGATGAGCAGGAATAGCTTCATGTAGTTCTTATTTAGTTTTGCTTCCGTACAAGAAAGAAGTCTACCACAAGGACGACTTGATTTAATTTAGAGAGAGATCAATGTTTTGAAAATGTTTTCCATTTGTCCTTAAATTATCAACTTAGAAGCAACCCCCAAAAGAAAACTCAGACTCCTTTATATTTAAGGTTTCTCCTAATTGTATCACTTCCTCACACCATGTAACAGTTGTGTATTTTACTACTTTTTCCTTTCCACCTGTTAGATTGTAAGCTTCTAATTTTCTTGATCCTGATTATATTCCTAGCACTGAGTATAATGCCTGACATGTAGATGCATTCAATATATATTTCTCAAATAAGTGGCCTTCTATCAATATTAGTTGGAATGTTTCATTTTGATTTAGTTGTAAACAATTTCTAAATCTCAAGATCTCAACACATTATAAGTTTGTTTTTCGATGTGTTCAATATATATGTCTCAAATAAGTGGCCTTCTATTGATATTAGTTGGAATGTTTCATTTTGCTTTAGTTGCAAACAATTTCTGAATCTCAAGGTCTCGAAACATAAGTTTGTTTTCTGGTAATGCTGCATGTGTCTCCAGTGCTTCTGAGCACTGCGTTCTGTGTCATCAGTACTCCAGGACTGAGGTTAACTGAAGCTACCATTTGGAATACGGTCTGTCACTGTAACAGAAGGAAAATGAGAGCAGAGTGAAACCCATAGTGACTCTTTTGCACAGAAATGACACATGTCACTTCTGCTCAGATTTAATTGGTCAGAGAAAGGAACATGGCCTCACATGATGTCAAGATCAGAGAGGATTTCAATGCTGCTTTATCCCAATCTGGATGGCTTATAAAAAGAGAAATTTATTTCTTCTCAATTTTGGAGGCTCGTAGCCCAAGTGTCTGCAAGGTTATGTTCTTTCTGAGGACTCCAATGGAAAATCCTTTCTATCTTTTTTTCTTGTCTATCTTAATGTCTGGTATCCCCATGCATTTCTTGGTGTGCAAATGGATCTTTTCATGGAACTTTTTTCTATGTCTTTAACTCTTTTATAGAATACTGTGAGATTAGATTGGGATTTACCCTACTGCAGTAAGGCATAATATATACCAACAGCATACCAAAGACCTTATTTCATATAACACCTCATTCACAGGCTTCAGGGCTTCACATTTAGATTTATCTTCGTAGAGAACATAGTTCAATCCATAACACCCACCACCACCAAAAGGGCAAAGAGCTAGATATGTTTGTAAGTAGCACTAATAATTTTCACAAACTCCCTTATTGGTTCATGGTCCATTGTTTCAGTTATAATTTGTTCTTTTTATTTCCATGATTCTCTACCATCTTTACCTTATGGAAGTTGAAATGTGCTAAAATATATTTTGAAAATGGTTTTTGTTATATTTAATTTAGAGTTTATGACTTTTCAGACCTATTCGGTAGCTCTCTAAATTCAAAGTATGGAAAATGTAATTCAGTAATTCTCATATTGATACAGGGCTGTATCATCTAATTCTTGTAGCTTATGAGCTTATTGTCAGCCCCAAATATTGTACATTGTGATCTATAACATTTTTGGCTCTCTGTTCTCTCATTTGTGCATGGAAAAATATCTTAGGCTCTCTCTCTGTTCTATCTTTGTGTCTGTATATCTATCTATCTATCTATCATCTATCTATTTATCTATCTATAACATCTTCTATCATCTATTTACCTATCTCACTGCCAATGAGTTAATTTTAAATCTGTGTGACCCTATAAGGTAGAGTAGAACTGCTTCTTAGGAATTCTGAGGCTATAAATCTTTAAGGTACACATACCTCAACTTTCTCTGATTAGTGACCCACTGACCTTGTATGCAGCCCAGTGTTTAACCCACAGTATGCTGGGGCTCACTTGTGCTATTTCTCCCCATACATACATATGCATAATTAATGACTGTGATATTTATGGATTTATATTTTATTTGTTTGATATGTACGTTAGTCCAGGTTGACTGGGGAAATAAATCCAAGGACACTCATATATGTGTGAGAGAGAGCTTTATATCAAAGAGCAATGGCATATTGACAAGCCTTCCCAACCCAGTCAAGATCAAGTCTATAAGTCTGATATTAGCGCATATGACCATAAATTCCTCTTCAGACTCACACAGCACATGCAATGATGCCAAATGTCACCTGGTGACACCTGGTGAGTGGAAAGTCTTGTGTAGCCAATATCAGTGGAAGCATCTCAGAACTGGCTTCTGCAGCTCTCAGAATGTCTCTTCAACAAGAAGGGGAAGCAGAGAGAGAGAGACTCTCTGTATGGCATGCCAACAGGAAGACAGACAGGAAGTTCCAGAATTCTCATGAGAAGGCCATGCCCACAGGGAGCATCACCAGGCTGTGCCCTGATTGACAGGCTGGACTCCACCCCTACACTTATTTATCAAGTTGATATTAAGTTATGTACTCATAACAGTCTGCAAATCTGTGCTTGTTGGTTTATTAGTAGTAATTGCTTGATTCTGTTGGTGTAAGTCTTTATAAGAGATGCTCAGGTTTGTGATCTAAAATTTATACTTGCTTCTCTGTCAGAACACACTGTGGCAGTCATGTACTTATGTTAATATTATGATTAAAATATAGGGGTGGAGTCTAGCCTATTAATCTGGAGATAGCCATTGAGTAGTCAATGAGGCCTTTATGTGGGCATGGCTTTCTCCTGAGACTTCTGGGAAATCTCGTGATATTTCCCTCGTGAACTGGATTGGGCTGGAATGCCTTCTCAGTGTCACATTCCTTTTGTATATAAACCCTTTCCTTATATCGATATGTGTGTCTATGAAATTTGTTCCTCTAGTCTACCCAGACTAACACACACACACCTACTTCCAAAATAGTTGAATCTGATTCTTCTGAACGGAGCAGCTTGAAAATATGATGGTTATCTTATATAAATTATAGGCCTAAGAACGCATGGTGAAACAAATAGCATGTTTGATAATATTTACATTTAAAGTTATGGTAAAAAGAGAACAAAAATACTCATACAAAGTGACATTTTGCAAAGAATTTTTCCACATAAAACAGAATAAGGATCTCTTTAAGTATTGTACAGAGAAATCCCATGAACTACTAAGAAGAGATAAACTCAATTAGCAAAATAGTCTAAGGACCAAAATATGCAGTACAAACACATATGCATACACACATACCTGCAGACACACAACCAATACACATATGAAAAGATGCTACAAAGTGATGATGAGACTGAGACAGACAAGGAAGAAGCACTTGGCGATTTACTTCTGGACAAAAATAGCCCACTGAAAACCTGCAACACAGAGTCAGCACACAGTTTGACAGAGTACTAGAAAAGATAAACCCTTCCCATGCAAAGACACTCACATTACAGCTGCAGAAGAGTAACCGACTTGAAGTAGATCCAATCTTTATGTAGATGGAGTAAAACTTTCAGCACCTTTGTCTATTGATGCGGCAGGACTCAAATTGAGGAGAAACAGCTGCAAAAATTCATTAAGAATTAGAAAAGGATTAAAAAAGAATTAAAACAGGAGGAGTATGAATATAGGGATACAGGAAAGTTGGGATCCATCACAAATGAAATGAAAATGCACTAGAGATCAACATCAGGGACAGTAGTAAACTGAAATGGACTAGTTTTGGACATTTTGAATTGTATAATCATGTGGTCTACTATGTTGAGAAAGACAAATTAAAGATCAAGGACATCACTTTCATTATCAAAAAGAAAATTTGAAATATATCCTAAAGTACAATGTTATCACAAGAAATATCTGCTAGTACAAAGTTATTCAAATATATACAACAACCACCAATAGCAAAGATGAAGAAAGTGAAAATTTATTAGCTCTTTGATCTGAAATTAATTGAATATGCAATAAAATGCATTGATAATTACTAGTGGGTGAAATGTGAAAGTTAGAAAGTCAGATGGAAGCATGGGCAGTTAAAAACTATGGTGATGTTGAAACAGAATGGAAAAGCACACAACAGAATTTTGCAGAATCATGATCTGTTCAGTTGAAATAAAATTTCAACAATATATATGATGAATATATACTATGTGGTTCTCACTGAATGGAATTCACAAGAATGAGATTGACAATTTCAACAGAAAGTGAAGATGGAGAAGCCTAATGTCATCAGTTATAACAAGACCAGGACAGACTGTGGAAAAGACCACCAATTTATCATATGCATGTACAAGTTGAAGTTGAAAATTTTAAAAAAAGTACAAAAAAGTCTAAGTGTGAATTTAGAGACCATCTCAAGAATAGATTTGATACATTGAACACTAAAGACTGATGAACAGGAGATTTGTAGAATGACATCAAGGACATAATACAGGAAGAAAGCAAAATTCCATTGTGGAATATGAGAAAAACAAGAAAATGAATGTCAGAAGACATTATGGAACTTACTGTCAGATGGAGTAGTTAAAGTGAATGAGAGAAATACTAAAGAAAAGAACAGATCATAAAACTGAGTGGAGGCTGAGGAAGACAGAGCCAATGATGATAATGAAAAGTGAAAAGACTTGAAGTCATAAGTAATAGGGAAGAACATACTTGACATTTATTAAGCTGAAGGAATCGAAGAAAAAATGCTTGCCATGACTTTTTATGTTATATGATTACCTGGGCAAAATGTTGATGCCAGGAGCTCCTGGAGACAAACCCTTGGTTTACTGACTGGAGAACATCCATATTTGTACCCATTCAAAAGAAAGCTGACCTAAAAAAATATCAAATTATGGAACAATATTGTTAATGTCACATACAATTAAAATTTTGCTGAAGATCATCCAACAATAGTTGCAGCAGTACATTGAAAGGGAACTACCAGTGGTTCAGGCCAGATTTAGAAGAGGATGTGGAAAAAGGGATATCATTATTAGATTAATCTTTGCTAAAAGCAGAGAAATAGCAGAAAGGTGTGTACTTGTGTCTTATTGACTATGCCAAGTAGATCATAACAGACTATGGGTTGTTGTGAGAAGAATGGTGTGTTAGTACGGGTCAACTAGAGAAACAAATTCATAAACATGTAGTGTATATAAGGGAGAGGTTTATATACAAGAGGAATGGAACATTGAGAAAGCATCCCAACCTAGTCCAGTCCAAGTCCATAAGTCTGATATTAGACATATGTCCAATACCAATTTGTTTAGTCCTCTTTAGACTCACAAAGCACATGCAATGATGGCAGGACGATCACAGGCTAGTGGGTGCAGAGTCTTGTGTATCCAGTGACAGTAGAAGCATCTCAGTGCTGTTAGGGGTCTCCCCGTGGTTTTCCAAGCACTGGCAGGAGTCTCCACATGGCTTCTCTGAGCCCAGAGGTCTGGTTCCATCAGGGTAAGCCCATGTGGCTTCTCCTCTGTGATGGCCCTCAGTAGAGCATCTCCAAACCACTGAGTCGATAGTCGCTCACTTCCATGAGGGAAATATTGTGAGATTTCCCAGAATTTTCAGAGAAAGCCATGCCCACATAGAGGTCGCAATGGCTATCTCCAGATTGACAGACTACCCCCTACCCCAACACTCCCAATCATGAAATTGGCATAAGTCCATGACTGCCACAAATGGTAATTTCAGAACACTTCATTGTGCTCATATCAACCTTGCACATGGATCAAGACACAGATCAAGCAGCAGCTGTGCAAACAGAAAAAGGGAATACCACATGATTTAAAATTAAGAAAGCTGCAAGTCAGGGCTTTATCCTTTTATCATATTTATTTCATCTGTTATAAAGCAGATACTAAGAGAAGCTACATTATATGAAGCTGCATCAGAATTGGAGGAAGGTTTGTCAGCAATCTCACAACCGTTCCTATGTCTGAGTCCATTGCAGTCACTATGTCAATCTTCTTGTCAAGGGTATCCCTCTTTCCTTGCTGTCTAGCTTGATGTCCTTTCTCCAGGGATTGGTCTCATCTTGATACATGTCCACCACACATGAAACAAAGTCTCTACATACATTTTGGCTGTCTTTCTCCCAAGATAGATTTCTTTGTTCTTTTGGCAGTTTATATTTTCTGCCAGCAACACAGCTGAAATGCATTGATTCTCTTTTGGTTTTCCTTATTCAATGTTTTCAATTTTGTTCACCAGCACCACAATTGAAAAGCATCGATTCGCTTTTTGTTTTCTTTATTCAATGTTCAATTTTCACATCCGTATGAGACATTGAAAACACCATGGCTGGAGTCAGATGCACGTTAGTTCTCAAAGTAACATCCTTGCTTTTAAACACTTAAAGAGGTCTCCTTTTTTTAAAAGCCATTTTATTGAGGGCTCATACAACTCTTATCACAATCCATACATACGTTCATTGTGTCAAGCACATTTGTATATTTGTTGCCCTCATCATTTTTCCAAACATTTACTTTCTGTTTAAGCTCTTGACATCTGCTCCTCATTTTTTCCCCTCCCTCACTGCTTGAAAATTTATAAATTATTATTATTTTGTCATATCTTACACTGACATCTCCCTTCACCCACTTTTCTGTTGTCTATCCCTCAGGGAGGAGGTTATATGTAGATCTTGTAATCAGTTCCTCTTTTGCACCCTATCCTCTCTCCACCCTCCTGGGATCACTACTCTCAGCACTGGTCCTGAAAGGATCATCTGTCCTGGATTCCCTGTGTTTCCAATTCCTATGTGTATCAGTGTACACCCTCTGGTCTAGCCAGATTTGTAAGGTAGAATTGGGATCATGATAGTGTGGGGAGGGGTAGGGAAGGGAACATTTAGGAACTAGAGGAAAGCTATGTGTCTCATCATTGCTACATTGCACCCTGACTGGCTTGTCTCCTCCCCAGGACCCTTTTCTAAGGGGATGTTCTGTTGGCTGCAGATGGCCTTTAGGTCCCCAATCTGCACTCCCCCTCATTCACAATGATATGATTTTTTGTTCTTTGATCCCTGATACCTGATCCCTTTGACTCCCATTGGTCACACAGGTTTGTGTGCTTCTTCCATGTGGGCTTTGTTGCTTCTCAGCTAGATGGCCACTTGTTTAACTTCAAGCTTTTAAGACCCCAGATGCTATATCTTTTGATAGCTGGGCACCATCAGTTTTCTTCACCACATTAGTCTTCAGCATTGTGATGGGAAGGTGAGCATCATGGAATGCCAGTTTAAAAGAACAAAGTGTTCTTGCATTGAGGGAGTACTTGAGTGGGGATCCAATGTTCATCTGCTACATTCATACTAAGCCTATCAATATATGCACATAGATCTATTTCCTTACCCTCATATATAAACATATTTACATATGTACATACATGATAGAGAACTTTCAGATATGCATGCTGGATTCAGAGGTGATATGGAATGATGGATGTCTTTTCGGATATTGGATGGGTCATGGATGAAAACAGAGAATACAAGCTTGGTAGTTCCATAACTACAAGCTGGTAGTTCCATAATTTCATGTTAACTTGAAAATGAAGGGGTGGAGTTGAACTTATCAATCAGGTCACAGCCTGAGGATACCTCCTTGTAGGTGTGGACTTCTCATGAGGATACTGGGAGCTTCCCCTCTTTCTCCTTGGATGTGGGCTGCACATTCTCTCAGGTACACATTCCTGTTGACAAGTCACATGGAGCCATGGTGATGGTAGCCAGAGTCCTTGAGGCACATCTACCACCATTGGATCCACAGGACATTCCTAGTATTGGACATCTGCGCTAATATCACACTTATAGATTAGATCTGTTAGGCTGAGATTTTTTCTCGAAATGCAACTGCGCTTTGATATAGAACTCTCTCTTACACACTTATGACTGTCTCTGGATTTGTTCCTCTAGTCAACCCAGCATAACACAAGAAAGATGTTTATTTGTATTTTAGTGACTATGCAAAGGAATCTGCCTATGTGGATCATAAAAGTTATGAACAACAGTGTGAAAAATGGTAATTTCAGAATACTTAACTGTACTCCTGCAGAACATGTACAGAGACCAGAGGCAGTCATTTGAATAGAACAAGAGAATCTTGAGTTCTTTAAAATTAGGAAAAGTTTGCATCAGAATTATGCACTTTCATCTTTTAATTAATTAATTATTTTAAATAATTTTATTGGGGACTCTTACAGCTCTCATCACAATCCATCCATACATATATTGTGTCATCTGTACATGTGTTGTTATCATCATTTTCAAAACATTTTTTTTCTACTTGAGTCCTTGGAAGTCACTCATTTCCCCCTCCTCCTCCTTCCTTCATGAAACCTTGATAATTTATAAAAAATTTTTTATGTCGTATGCAAACCATTGTCTCCCTTCACCCACTATTCTGTTGTTCGTCTCTCTGAACAGGGGTTTTATGTCAGTCATTGTGATTGGTTCCCCTATTCTACCCCCATCACCTTCCCCATATCTTCCTGGTATTGCTACTCTCATAATTGGTCCTGAGGGGTTTATATTTCCTGGATTTCCTGTGTTGTGATGTCTTAGCTTTTATTTCTTTGGGCTGATTTGTAAAAGGTCCTTTTAAAGAGATGTCATTTTGAGTCATTATGTCTGCCTGACCCAAGTCATGGTATTTTCAGTTATCTGATATGCGTGTAGAAGCTGGGTAATGATTGAGACAGAGGAAAGGTGATGTGTTGGAATGATGGTGCAGTCATAGACAAGGCAAGAATATTACAAAGAACCAACAAATATCTCTTGGAAGAAATACAACCCGGATACTCTTTGGGAGTAGAAGAGTGAGACATAGCTCATATAGTCTGGACATCTCCTCAGGAAGAGCAGGAGACTGGTGAATGACATTATACTTGGTAAAGTAGACGATTAGATAAAAAGTGGAGGATCCTCAATGAGATCCATTGCCCCAGTGTCTGCACAGATAGATTTAAAGATTGCAGCAGATGTGAGGATGGCACAGGATGAGGCCGGTTTTTCCTTCTAGTGTACCTAGGGTTGCGAGTAGTAGGCAGCATCCAGCCACACTAATTTACTACTCGTAGGTAATTGTATGCAGACAGTAAAAGAGTAAGGACAAATGGTAAGCGATAGCTAAGGTTTATTGAGTGCTTAGTATATTCCAAACTTGACTTTAAGTCTTCTTTTAGAGGTAGACTTGTAAATGTCAGCAAAGTAAGTGATCCAGGTAATTGAATCTACTTGGCAGCACTCTGAAGTAAGTTCTCTTATTGTTCCCACTTTACAGATGAGGAAATTGAGGCACTAAGAGCTTGACTACTTTGCCCAAGTTTATACCGCTAACAAATGTTGGAACTGGGATTCCAATATTGGAAGTCTGATTTCAGAGTCTGTCTTCATAATATAAGTAAAATGAGACTATGATTTTTTTTTCTGACTAAAAAGAAATCCTGTTGGACACAGAAAGGACTTTCTGTAAGAAATAGTTCAATAGCAGTAGATTCTATAATAGTATATGAAAGGAGAAATAGTCTCATATTGATGAAAGGAAGACAAGAAAAGGAAAAACCTGTGAGGATTTCAGAGCATCCTAACAGTCTGACCCCAGCAGACACTTCTGAGAGCTGCATGGAATTGGATTTAGAGTCGACAGGAATAAAACTGTCTATCTTATCTGACGTTTCTTGAATATGCCCTCAGACTCCTTTCTATTATTCATTGGTAGATCTAGCTCTTGAACTCTGAAAATTCCACTGATACCATTTGAGCACTGAGAAAAGATAGTTATTATTTTAAGTTATAGCTTCCTACTGTTTGTAGACATTACGTGCTTTGCTTTACTAAAGAATCATTCTGTTTGCCTGAGGAATAAGACAGTTTAAAAATAACTTGTGTTTTGATTAAAAAAGTCTTTGTATAAAGGTACCTGAAAGAGAGAGAGAAAACATAGACACCTGTATAATACAAGCTAGGTGACAGTCTTCTCTTGTACTTGTGGTGGGGGAACCAATTTGATTTGTATAAAACCATGTATAGACAAGAAAAAAGGGATGGGTAAGTTAATTATATTGTAATTGTGACTCCCCCCAGATATGTTGGAGTGAAAGAAATAATATTTCCATTAGAAAAAGAATGTTGAATCCGAATTTCCAGATCATAATTTAGTTTTTGTTGGCATCAGCTATGCATAATAAAAACTGAAGATGATTGCGTGGATGCTCATTTGCTCTTGTGTGTCATCAAGTGGATTCAGATTTATAGATGCCCTTTATCAGAGCAGAAGTGCCCGCAGGGGGCGCTTAGCAGATTGCTAGACATTTCCCCCCTGCAGTCACCAAGGAGTTGGAATCACTGACCACCTGGGACCCTTAAGTCTAATCTGAATTTTGAAAAGATCTGAGTACCCCCTGAGTGTACCACAATCACCACAATTGGGAGACAACAATTGTTTTCCCTCTAGTCTGAAATGGATTGAGACAGCATCATGTTCAAATGAATCTGAAGCAAAATCTGCTTCACGAACCTTTTTTTTTTTTTTTTTTGGCATCACTGCTCTCCGGTGGTGGGAGTAGGAGGCCCAGTCCCACTGCTGGAATTGAACCTCTGTCCCAGTGGGCCGCAGTCCCGCGCACAACCACTACGCCGCCGGGGCTCAGCCCCACGAACCTTTCTTGTAGCTAGACACCATTATAAAAAGCAGTGTGGTTAGAAACATTTGGAAGTTTCATTTTATTTTTTTTCTTGATATGGGATAGACTTGTCAGTGCTTCTTTATCCTGACAGAATGAGGAACAATGGTGCCCTGGGTCCCAGCTGGAGGAGCCAAGGGTTGCCCAGTGCCTTTTATTTCAACATTAAAACACTATTGAGAAAAAGGCCTGCCTTTCTAGCTTTTAATATTGCTCAATCATTTCTTTTTACTCCTTGCTTCAGTGAGCACAGTATGTGCTTTTGCTTGGGAATCTTTTTTCAAATTCTGCTATTTCATGGATGGGATTTGGAGCAATCTGCAGTCAATGCATGTTTCCCAATTCCTTCAAAAATGCTCTGATTTTAATTCTTGGTTAGGGAATGCTAAAGAATTGGAACTCAATTTATGAATGAACAAGTGAGAGACTATTTCAATGTTACTGAATAAAGGGATATGTTTCTTATAGCTTCAATGACTCAAAACTAGCGGTATGAATTTCCATTTGGGTCAGTTGTCCATGGATTGTTTGAAAACTAGGCCGACCTTGTTGAATCTTTCTGGCAACTGATCTCTTGGACTGGGTTAATATTTAGATTGGCTAATCTGGTTATCTGTTAAGAGTGCGCCATCTTAAAAACTGTAAGCTTAGAAATACTTTGAAGTTTCACCTTAAATTTTTTTTAACTAAATTTTTTAGTGAACTAGTGCTGCTGTAACACAAACACCATAAGGTTGTCACTTTAAAAACAGTAACTATTTTCAGTTTTGGAGGCTAAATGTTTAAATCAGGAATTTGGTTATGCAGATCCCACCTTTTGTCAAGCCTTGGGCACATCTTGGTTCTTGGCAATGTTCACACAGCATTTGCTTTCCTGTCAGATTCCATTCAATCCGTGTGCTTATTCCACTCTTTGTATAATCCAAGGAGTCTCTGTGGCAATATAGAGATCACTCTACGTGGGAATTGACTCAATGGCAGTGAGTTTTTGTTTGTTTGTTTGTTTATAAGTCAGTAGTGATTAGGGTTAGGTATCACCTTCTCTTATTTGATCTTAAGTGATTGTTTTACATTAAATTTCATTTTGGGAGGCAGCCATATTACATTCAATTAGAATACATCTACCGGTATATTATATTGTCAGGTGTGTTCCCATTTATGGAGACACTATGTACCAGAGAGCAAAGTACTGCCTAGTTCTATAACATGCTCACAATTGTTGCTATGGTTGAGCCACTGTTATGCTCCTTTCAATTCATTTCATTTAGGGGTTTCCTCTTTGATTCTGACCATCTGATTTAACAAGTATGATACCTTTTCCAGGGACAGTTTCTCCTCACAACATGTCCAGAGTATGGGAGATAAAGTCGGGCCATCCTCACTTCTACAGACCATTCTGGTTGTGTTTCTTCCAACATGGATTTGTTTCTTCTTCTGGTAGTCCATTGTTCAATAATCTTCCCCAATACCAGATTTCATTTTTTTTGGGGGGGCATCACTGCCTCTGGTGATCGTGGGCGCTACTGAGTGCCGCTCCTGAGAGCTGCTGCTGGATTTGAACCACCAAGTCCATGGGCTGTAGTCCCACACTCAACCTCTTATGCCACCAGGGCTCAGCCCCCAATACCAGATTTCAAATGCCTTAATTCTTTTTCCATTGTCCTTATTCATTGTCTAGCTTTTGCACCCATATTGAAGGTACTTGCCTTGGGTGACGTGTAGTTCTCAGATTGACACCTTTGTTTTTGATCATAAAAAAAAAAACAAAAAATATCTTTGCAGCAAGTTTGCTTAATGAAATAAGTTGTTTTATTCTTTTACTTCAGCTTTCATGGCTGTTGATTATAGATTCAAATAAAATGAAATCCTTAACATTTCAATTTTTTCCCATTCCTCATCTTTAAATATTTAAATTATCCAGTGTGAATATTTTTGTTTTCTTTATGTTGAAGTAGAATTTGTACAAAGCTGTTTGAATGACTGCCTCTTAATGTATGTACAGGTTGTTTTAGTCTGGCTCAACTAGAGAAAAAAATTCAAAAGCATGGGAGAGTTTTATATATAAGGGTAAAAGAACAGCATCCCAATCCAGTACAGTCCAAGGTTATAAATCTGATATTATTAGCCCATATGTCTGATACCAATCTATAAAGCCTACTTCTGACCCACAAAGCATGTGCAATGCCACCAAGACAACCACAGGCCAGTGGGTGCACAGTCTTGTCTATCCAGCAGCAGTTGAAGCATCTCAGCAGTGGCAGGGGTCTGTCTCCTAATGGGTCCTCCAGTTTCCAGGGCCCAGGGTCTATCAGCATACTGCCATGTGTCTGGTCAGCTGCAATGTCTCTGAAAGACTGAGCCTTAAGTATCTCACCTCCATGGAGGAAACATCGCAAGATTTCCCAGAATTCTCAGAAGAAAGCCATGCCTACACAGAAGTCTCATTGACTATCTCAAGATTGACAGGCTAGACTGCACCCCTGCACCCTCAATCCTGAAATTGACACAAGAGTACATGACTGCCACACAGATTATACATGAGCAATGTCTAGAATTCCAATTTATTTCAATGGGTTCTACAATTTGTTATAATCCACAGAGGGAAGTTCATTATGTAATGTGGCTCCTCCAGAAAAAAAATTTTAATTCTCACCAGACAACTTTTTTTTCTGAAGGACTTTGGAAAGAAAGTGGGGAAAGTTAGGGATAGGATTGTGACCAGTCCTTGAAATTCCATCCTGCTGTGTATAAAACGAGTCTTCTGAGAGGCACCAGGAGGGATTTCATTACCCACAAGAGCCAGGGGAGGAGCATATCCTCTGGACTGGACAAGATCCCTGTGCAGTGAACTTCTTGGATTCAGAAAACACCTATAATATCAGAGGAGCCTCAGTTGCAGAATGAGGAGCCAGAGCAGAAAACAGAGTGATGGACTTCCCAAATGATGGATTGAATAGAGCTGAGGACTTTTGCCCAGGAAGCTGCTTGTGGCATGTGGAGTCTCTGGGCACTTAGTTGGGGAAGCTGGACTTACTGACCCATAGAAGTGGAGCTGATGCCCTAGGACTGAGGCTTACGTCTGAGTGGTACGTCCTTTGGGCATTTTTAGAGAACTCAGCTGAGCCCCGGTAGTGTAGTGGTTGAGTGTGGGACTGCGGCCGTCTGGCTTGGCTGTTCAAATCCAGTAGCAGCTCTCCAGGAGCAAGACTGGGCCTCCCACTCCCACCAGAGAGCAGTGATGCCTAAAGAAAATTAATAAAAAATTAGAAGACTCAAAAGAACTGTGTAACAACATCTCCTAAAAAACCACTTAACCCTGAGTATTTCTCTCTGTCACTACAACTTGTTAACTCCCTTAATAACATATGAGTGCCCCTGGGTTTGTTTTTCTAGTCAACTCAGGCTAACACACCTTTTAATTATGATTTGTTGCCCATGAGTTCTGTGGAGCTATTACAGTGAATATTAGTACTTAAAGAGGTAGAGTACATTAATGATGATGTCACATTTATGTTGTGGTAGATTCCTCATTACCTACTGTGTGGATGACTGCCTTGCAATATATGTATAGGTTAGGCAGGATCACAAATGTTCTGGAGTTCCCATTTATTGTAATGTTATCTACAATCTGTATGATCCACATTGTCAATAAAATACAAGTAAACTTCTTTCTTTTACTCTCTGCTTTCAGCCAACATCTACCATACACCAGCAATGATATCCCTGGTTCACTCAATCTCCTGAATTTATCTTGAATTTCTGACAGTTCCTATTGCTGTACCACTGCAAAAAGTTTAGAATCATCTTCAGCAAAATTTTGGTGGTATGTGGCATTGATGATATTTTTCAAGAATTCATACATGCTCTTGGGTGACCTGTCTTATGAATTATCAGAAATCTGGGTTTCTTCCTGTTTGTTGGTCAGGTAGCTTATCTATCAAATTTATGGCCAGTGTGTGCATAGATGAGTGAGTTCTTCCAGATCTTTTCTCCTACAGAGTAGCTGGTGGCTTTGAACCAGTGACCTTCAGTTAGTACCTGAGCTTGCAACCATTGTTTCATCTTTGAGAAATGCTAGAAAATAATTTTATATTAATCCTGATGATTTTCTAGACCCCAAACTTAAAAATTCGCCGAGAGGGTGTTAACACACGAATGAAGCATGAACTATATAGAAAATGTCTTTTGATTCTTATTTTAACAGAATATTCTGCACACTGACTATTGATGGCTAGGTGTGACTCTTTGTTTTACACTAATTTTCTTCTCTTGCAGTATAAATGCTTCACTGGATGACACACCTCTCTTTCCCCCAGTCCCTGAAAAACCAACCTCTTAGTTGCAGGTCTCATTTTTAGCTAGGACAAATCTCATCTTATTTAACCAGTCTTTCAGCAAGTGGCCAAATGGAGGGAGCTATTGCTTTCTGTAGTCTCTAGTTGCCTAATGTAAAGTCATGTTACCTAAAACCTGGGACCCTGTGGGAAAACCCCTGTTGGTTACTCTGCCTGTGGACTAACTGGACTGCCAAATATCAGACTTCTGACAAGCAGGACTAGCTTTATCAGTCTCTTCACTTAATCACCTCAATTAAACTTGAAATTATCCAGTTTCAGTTTTCAGTAGCAAGGAAGGGAACTCATTTTCCCTATATCTAAATATGATTAGAAAAAGTCTGCCCTTGGATACCATTTAACCTCCTCAATAGATTTGTTGCTAGGAGAGCTGATTGAATATGCTCTAAACATATATTGGCCTAACTGTACTATGTGAAACATAATTTATTTGAAGAAATTCTGAAGTTCAGGAGCATCCATTTTTTTCCCCATTTATTTTGAAAAAAGAAAAAAAGGAGTTCATTCCTGTTAATCTAATAAGATACTTAAGGGGGCAATCTAATTATATACTTAAAATATGTATATATATGTGTGTCTATTTATCTATGTATGCATACATGTATATCGTCTGATTTTATAATTGTCAATAAGCCTGCTCATATCTCACGCAAGAGTTTTTTTTACTATTTACTTCGTTGAAGAATAAATGGAGATATACATTAAGCATTACCTGTTGTTTATTTGGATGGATTAATTCATGGTTAAGGATTTTAAATATAAACTGAGTCCTGATGGTGCAGTGGTTGTGTGCGGGACTGCAGCCCACAGGGTTGATGTTCAAATCCAGCAGCAGCTCTCCAGGAGCAAGACTGGACTTCCTACCCTCCCACAGGAAGTGATGTGAAGAAAAAAAAAGAATTTTAAATATACAGTTGGTATCTATTGGAATTATAATCACAATTTTTATATTTAGGACTTATTTCCAATAATGCTAAGTTCTTTGCCATATAAACAACATGAAATTGTTTTATTGCAATTAAAAGATACCCTTTTTGGTTACTTTCTGGTCCACCAATTATCTGACATTCCTTCATGAATAGGTGAGATAGTTCCCTTGTTTCTTTGAGCAGTCCTTGTCTGTTTAACCAGTAGGATGTGGCGGAACCAATCCCGATCTGATTTCTTGCAGTTTCCCCTTCTGTTTCTAGCATTGCTGCTCTGGGAATTAAGCTGCTTTGCCATGAGGAAGCCTAGGCCAAGGTCTTTGGCACTTAGCTCTAGCTGAACTTTTAGATGATTGTCTGCTTCAACTTGCCAGCCGTATGATTTACAATCCTTCAGTCATTGACTGAAGGTCATTGTTGGTTGGTGTGCTTCTTCTATGTGGACTTAGTTGACATTTCACCTAGATGGCTGCTTGTTTGGAAACAAGTCTTTAAGGTGCCAGAAACTGATACGCTGGGAACCATCTAATTTCTTCACCATCGTTTGATATAGCACCTATGTCTTTTATGTTCCCTATGTTTCCTACTTTCTGTGCAAGTAACTAGAAGAACCATGAACTAAGAAGAAATTGTTCTTTTTTTCTTGTTTTTTTTTTTGGTTGTGACATCACTGCCCTGGTGGGAGTAGCAAGCCCAGCCTTGCTCCTAGAGAGCTGCTGCTGGATTTGAACTGTCAACCCTGAGGGCCGCAGTCCTGCAAACTACCACTAAGCCACCAGGGCTCAGCTAGAAATTGTTCTTAAATTGGAGGTAGAATTTAAAATGAGCCTCAAATCCATTCCTGGATCGATGTGTTTCTTTCTTTTTTAATTTGCTTTTGGTTCCCTTTCAAAATCTCCTTGTTAATTTTTATAGACAGTCGTATCGCTCATTCTCATGGGGTATAATGATCTTCCATTAATATTGTCTTTGACTAGCTCCTGGTACTACTATTTAAAACTTCTGTTGATAGAAATGTATTGGGCCAATGTAGGCCAACTCCATACCAAAGTACCTGAATTACTTCCTCGTGCAGAATCAGTCCTTTTGTGACTGGATGCTATTTACACAAACAACGGGAGTTAAGTATCCAGGGTAATTTATGATTATAGTCACTGAGAATGTCAGTCAGAGGTTTGCTGGGATGATTTATATCTTAATTCAACAAATAGGGCATTGATGTAGCAAGATTGTGAATGATGGTCTGCTTACCAACAGTTCAATAGTGCGTACAACTGTCTTCCACTTTCTCAGAAACATGGATTTTCAGTCTGAAGTCCTCAGGTGACAAGTTTCACCCCGTGGATTCTTCATATCAGAGCTCACTGATGCAACTTCTGGAGCATGCTCTGCACCTTGAAGATCCAGGCTTCAGTGTCTCAGCATTCCACAGTACATTGCCTGCGTCCCCAAGATGCATCAATACCCCCAAGTCAAGGTGGCCCATTTGCTACATATGACCAAGGACATTCTCCCCTGCCCAAAGCATTTTTAGTCATTCCTCCCCTCCCTTGGAAGTCGGTTCTCCCATTCTTCCTTTCAACGGTCATGCTTTTGTGCACATCTAGAGTTGTTTGTTCCCTTTCCCCTCTCCTGACGTGATTTTCTCCTCAGTGTCTTTCATACCTCTGATAGGACTGTCTACCTGTCTCGGGGGACCTCAGCATAGCTTAACATGGCAGCCACTCAGTAGACAACATCCCTTTTCCCTCCCTTAACAATTCAATTCCAACTGACCTCCCTTAACAACTTGATTCCAGCTGACACGAGGTGCCCTCTGACCAAGTGGCCTTCAAGATACTGGATTTCTAAGATGCTTTTGTTAGAAATGAAACCTTTGTCCAATAAAATTCTGCACTGAACTCTAAAATAGGAGTATCATTTTGCTGACATAAAGTTAGCATAATTCAAGTTTATAGTAAGCTAAGTTGTCCTGATAAAGCTGCCAAAATCTTTTAATTGTCAATTGTAACTACAGCAGTCTCAGTATCTAATTGATCCTGCGTTGTGTTTTGGGTGCATAACATTGAGACAATATTAAATCATGCAGGATATTAATCTCAAATCATACCAGTGTTTTAAAAAACTTACTTTAAACCCTTTGGGTTTTCCTCATGAAAGCAGAGATGTCTGAAAATGTTTTCACATCATTTGTGTTACTGAGCTTTTTCTCTGTTTGATTTTGCTATTGTTGTTAGGTGTTTTTTTTTTTTTGACTCTTTTGTTTTGTATTTTTGGATGTTATTTAGTATTTGAAATCCAGGATGGATGAATCTATAGAGACCATAACTAGAGTAAGGTTTCCTTAGTAGTAGAGCAGGGGAGAAGAAGAAGAGTGGTGGTGGTGGGGAGCAGTAAGAACATATTCAACCCTTCATGGATGCCCTTTATCCCCACTCTTATTCAACAGTTTGTTGGAAGTCCTAGTCAGTAACAGAAGACAACAGCAAGAAATCAAGGAGTACAATTGGGCAAAGAAAAAGTGAAATTTTCACTATTTTCAGATTATATTATTTTATATATAGAGAGAATCCTAAAGTGTTCATAATAAACTTGTTGGAAAAAATTGAGTCATTTAATAGAGTAGCAGGATACAAGATTTATAAGCAGAAATTAATGGGATCCTGTATACCAGTGATGAGAATACAAAAAAAATACATCAAGAGAACAATGCCATTTATAATAATCACACAAAAACTACTTAGGAATAAACCTAACAAAAAACACAAAACACCTGTACAAAAAAACTACAGAACATTATTATAAGAACCCAAAAGGGACATACACCAAGGGAAGGATAGTCTGTGTTCGTGGATTAGAAGACTTAATATTGTGAAAATGCGAATACTACCTAAATGAAACTACAAATTCAATGCAATCTTGTTCCAAATTCCAGCATCATTCTGCAAATAAATGGGAAAACAAATTATCAACTTTATATGGAAAGGGAAGAAGCCCAGGATAGGCAAAGAATTCCTCAAAAGGAACAAAGACTTGTACTACCTAGCCTCAAAATCTACTATATAGTCGCAGTTGCCAAAGCAGCCTGGTACTGGTAAATAGTGGTAGGTATTTGGACCACAGGATCAGGACAGAAAATCCAGAAATAGAAATATCTGCATATTGACAGCTGATTTTTGACAAAAGTCCAATGATTATTAAGTGGGAAGGAGATGCCCTCTTCGATTAGTGGATATCCATCTTAGAAAAATGAAGCAAGACCCATATTTTACCCCCCACACAAAAACTCAAAGAGTAAAATGTAAAGTTCAAAGCTATCAGGATCATTGTATTAGTTCTAGTAGACAAGAGAAACATTCATAAGCATGCATATGTATATAAGAGAGCTTTATCTACAAGGGCAATTTAACAGTGAAACAACATCTCAACCTAGTCCAGTCTAAGGCTATAAGTCTGATATTAGCCCATATGTCTGAGAGCAATTTACAATGTCCTTCAGACTCATGAAACACATGCAATGATATCAAATGCAGGACAATCACAGGCCAGAGGGTACAAAATCTTTGGATCCAGTGGTGTTGTAAGCATCTTAGCACTTTCAGGAGTCTCCACATGGCTTCTCTAGGTGCAGGTTTCTTGCTGCATCACAGTAGGTCTAATGTGCCTTCTCCTCAGGGATGTCTTACAGGGAGCCAGTCTTGTTAGTTGAGTCTCTCAGGTAGCAAGTGCTGTCAGTAGAAAGTCTCCAAGGAAGTGAACCGAGAGAGACAGTGTCTCTGCCTCCCAGAAGGAATGACCACATTTCCCAGAATTCTCAGGAGAAGGCCACGCCCACACAGAGGTCTCATTGGTTATCTTCAGATTGACAGGCTAGCCTCCACCCCTAAACTCTTAATTCTCAAACTGACACCAGATTAGGTGCCTGCTACAATCATTAATGAGAAGATTGGAACAAATCCAAGTGCCATACTACAGGGAATAACCAGCTACCACATCTAATCAAAGAAACACACTCTGTGGAAGGCAAAATAGATGAGTGGGACTTATTAAAAATAAAAACTTTTATTGTATATTGTTGAATATGTGTATATCGTAAGATTTCATTAAAAGAGTTAAAAGAAAACTCACAGATTGGTAAAAGATAATTAGTCACGCCATAATGGACACAGGAGTAATGACTAAAATCTATAGCTTATTGCAAGCCTACAGCAAGAATAAAACTACAAATCTCTGAGAAGATGGGCAAAGGACCTGAACAGATGATTCACAAAGGATAGCACTGGAATGGCTAATAAACACATAAGGAAAGGCTCTTGTTTACTAGCCATCAGGGAAATACAGTAAAACAACAATAACAGCAACAACTCAACAACCATGAGATTCTATCTAACACACACATAACCACAGCCTAATTAAACAAACAAGGAACTGAGAACAGCAAGTCCTGGAGAGAGTGTGGTTATATTGGAACACTTATTCACTGCTGGTGGGCTTGTAAATATGTACAGCTACTGCAGAAAGCAATATGACAATTGCTAAAAGAGATGGCAATTGGAAAGATGGAAAGAAAACAGAAAATATTGAATCTGGAGAAACTTTAAAATGGGTAAAAAATGAGATCAGAAGATAAAACATTAGATTTTAGTCTAGTTATATCTGTTATAATACACTTTTCAACTCAGTCTGTATGCTAGCAAGGTTATTCACATCCTTGGTCTGTGTTCAGAGGGAATTTGCCCAAGGCTTCATCCACTGTCATTTCACCTTCACTTTTATTATTATTATTATTATTATTATTATTAACAGCTAGTACCTTTAGGTGTGTCAAAAAGGAAATCACATCAGATGTTATAGTTTAATCGATTGTAATACCTGTATAATACTCTGTCTGATAAGCAGGTTATTCATATCCCCTGACTATAGTCAGAGGGAAGTCACTAGAGACTTAATCTATGTATAGATTTTGAAAATGGACTTTGGGCTTTCACTGTCATCCAGAATCTTCTGTACACCAGTTCACAATTTAAGCTCTGATAAAATTCCTTCTCTTTCAGATTTATATCCGATTATTCTTGGATCACACAGGTTGGTGTACTGTTTTCATCTGGGTTGAGACCTCACTTGTTTGAAGACAAGCCTTTAACATCCCAGATGCTATTCTTTCTGATAGACTGGCACTTTCTAGTTTCTGAAAACAAATGTTTATTGTTGTGTTTATGTTATTAAATTTTGCGCTGGTTTGCTAAGCAGTTATAAATAACTGGAACACACATTAAGAAAATGAGGCCTCTCCTAGCTCTGTTCTTTGCAGTGGAACCAAACCTAGATGCTCCTCAGAAGCTCAATTTTTGATGCTGCCTACATGGAAAGGCAGGCAGCGAATGTCCCAAGTTCTCAGGGAGGCTCCTGGTTTTCAGTACATGTTGATGGAACTGTCCTCGCTCTGGACGATGCATCACAGTCTGACCTATTTATCATCTACTAAGTGCAGAGCACAGCTGCAGTTCTAAAGGAAGCAGCTTTGCTCTTTCTAGTACTGCTTACGTTTCTAACTGGATGATAGTCAAATTATTCTGAGCTAATAAATTCTTTTCTTTGTCTGTAAATGAAAGGCTTTGTATAAATGTCCCCTTAGGTCTTTCCAGCATTGACATTGTATTACTTAACACTCGTCTCTGCATTATGTGAAAGTTCTTCCCTTTGTAGAGAATACTTTGTTTGTAAGAATGGTTGAACGTAAAGCTGATCTGGTTTACAGCTGATCTCCAAGTGATAATTTTGTAACCTAAATTTAAAATCACAACTGAAAAACCTATAGGAGTGGATTTGAGAAAAGGCAAATAAAGATGGAGCCATTAAAATTTACTTCACAGGATTGTTAAATGTGATATTTATAGTGAAGCCCTTAGTTCACCACCTAGCGATTAGTAATCCCCAAATAAAGGATGTTGTTCCTTTTTTTTAAAACCAACTCATACTCATGTTTGAACTGTAAAACTTACAACACCAAATCATAAAATACTTTCTTATTTCAACACAAGTCTGTAGCCCTAAGTGATTAAGAATAATTAAAAGATTATTGCTTAACATATTGTACTTCTTTAGATCATCTTTTTGATAAATATTAGCTGTCTGGCTTCCGATTTGTCTAAATTTGACTTTAAAAATATGAAATTATTTTATCAGTTAATGCAAGACAGGCTACTTGTAATGGATAATTTTATTCTAAGAAAATATCTGGAGATATGAACTGGGATATGATACTTTATAGACTCCATAAATTAATTTTTAGTCTTCTTTATTAGACAACTTTTGTTAACATTATGTTTAGTTATTTGTTGCTGGGTAGAAAATTAATGGTAAATAGTCATTATCTTCTTTAGT
The DNA here is from genome assembly GCA_004026705.1 of Nesogale talazaci. Lineage (NCBI taxonomy): Eukaryota > Metazoa > Chordata > Mammalia > Afrosoricida > Tenrecidae > Nesogale > Nesogale talazaci. Next base: position 70,793 of record PVJH01009011.1, read on the forward strand.
TTCCTTGGGCCAGAAATTTTGGGACAGCTTAGTTGGATGTTTCTGTATTAAAATGTCTCTCGTGAGGTTGCAGTCAAGGGGACAGACAGTTGAGGTTTGGTTTGGACTGGGGTGTTGACTTCCATTGGCTCATTTATGTGCTGAACAAGTGCTGCTGGCTGTACTTAGGAAGTCTCAAGTCGTTGCCATGTGGACCTTTCCAGAGGACTGTCTCAATGTTCTCCTGGCCTGGTGTCTGACTTACTATGGAATCTGTGGTCTACAAGAGACCACAGAGGAAACCATAATGCCTTGTGTGACCTCATCTTATGCCAGATTGTGATATATCTTATTAGTTATAGAGCTCATCCCTACTAAATACAGAAGTGACTACCAGGTCAGACTCATGAGGGCCATCATGGAGAGTGGTTGCTTTATCAGGTCAATGACTTCAGCTGGGAGTGGCAGAGGATATGGGTCATCTCAGGTAACCTTGTCAGAGGGTGTGACACTCAAATGACCATCTCTAAAGTTTTGTGTTCTAGCAGAGATTTATTCCTTAAAGAAATTCCAGTAGGAGCCGTGGTGGTATAGCAGTTATGTGTTAGTCTGGAATTCTCATGGTCAGCAGTTTGAAACCAATAGCAGCTCTGCAAGACAGACAGGCCTGTCTACTCCCATATCTTAGAAATCCACAGTGGGACATTATGAATCAACATTGACTCAATGGCACTGTTTGATTTTTTGGCTTGGTAGTTATAATAATGAATATATATTTTCAGAAGCTCCATCTTGCATGCATACGTACATGTTTAAAAGGCTAATTTAGCCTCTGTGCTAATTTAGCTTTTAAACCTTGCAGGCATCCTCACACTATGGCCCACGGGCCACATGTAGCTCACTGGGACATTTATCCTGCTGCTGGGTGTTTTCTCCACTGCCGCCTGTCCTGCTTAGCAGCCGACTCATTTTGGGCCCACAGTGAATTTGTTCATAGTTTTAAAAAGAATTTTATAACTCTAGTCCGTCCCTTCAATGGTCTGAGGGACAGTGAACTGGGCCCCTGTTTAAAAAGTTTGAGGACCCCTCTATGTATCCCAGTCCACAGCTGTCTTTACTACCCTGTTAGAATGTTGCTTTAATCCACTTGGTTTCCTCTGCCTGAGCTACAAGCATGTACTTTGGTTTAGTTTAGTTTACTGATATTTTTATAGTTTTGCTGATTTTGTATATAAATTTTGTGTATAAATCCATGGAAATTATTATTTCTGTATTTACATGAATTACTTCTTTAGTAGCTAAATATGTAATTTAATATACAAAGATGTTGTTGGTGCTGCTAGTTGAGTTGGTTCTGACGTTTGTCCAACAGAACCAAACACTGCCTGCTCCTGCACTGCCCTGACAATTGTTATGGTTGAGTCCATTGTACAATCAACTTGTCTTACATTTATACTTTGTATGTTTCATGTTTAATTATTAGTGCACATTTGCAGATAATTCTTCACATTGTGGCAACAGTTCCTTCATTTGCCTTCCAAATAAAAGTACTGAAAGATTTGCTTCATGCACTTAATTTTGTTACTAGTTTTCCTATAAGCTAAGAAATATTATGTTCATGAAAGTTATGCCATATTTATTATATACTATTTTATTAAGATTGATAATAAATAATGTTCTATAGTTCAAGCATTCCAAAGAAAGATGACTCAACAGAATGCTCAAATTGTAGTACTTTATCATTAATATCACATGCAAGCAAAATTTTGCTTGAGATCACCCAACATGACAACATCGCTGATGTCATGTGGTTTTTGCTGAAAGTAGAGGATACCATAAAGATGTTTACTTGTGCTTCATTGACTATGCAAAGGCATTGAACTATGTGGATCATAACAAATTATGAAGAGTCCTGAGAAAAATGTGAATTCCAGAACACTACATTGTGCTCATACACAGCCTATAAAAGAGGCAGTTGTGTGAACAAAACAAGGACATATTGCATAACTTAAAAATCATACCTGGTATACATCAGGGTTGTATACTTTCACTTTGCTTACTCAGTATGTTCACTGAGCAAATAATTAGAGAATTGGGCTTTTATGAACCAGAAGGTGGCATCGCGATGACTTATTAACAACCGAACATATGCAGATGGCTCAGCCTGCTTGCTGAAAGTGGGCAGGACCTGAGGCATCTGATGGTGAATGTCAAGGATCAAGGTCTGATATAGTATGGATAAGAGAAGGTCAGCATCCTTATCACTGGACTCGCAGGTAGCATCATGGTAAGTGGAGAAAAGATTGATGTTGTCAAGGATTTCGTCTTGCTTGAATCCATAATCAATACTCATGGAAGCAGCAGTCAAGACTGAAAGATGCATTGCATTGGATCAATCTGCAGCACAAGATTGCCTTAAAGTGCTGAAAACTCAGGGGCTCCTTTGAGGACTGAGGTGTGCCTAACCCAAACCATGATACTTTCAGTTGCCTCATATATGTGGGAAAACTGGACCCTGAATAAGGAAGACTGAGGAAGAATGGATATATTTGAGTTATGGTGCTGGCGAAGAATATTGAAAGTTCCATGAACTGCTAAATGGACAGAATTTTCGGATTGTGATGAAAGCTGTACAAGCCCTCAATAAAATGATTTATATAAATAAATAAAAGGAACAGAATTGTTGTGGAAGTACAACCAGAATGCTCTTCATCTCATGGATTTCGGACATGTTTTCAGGAGCAACCAGGCTCTAGAGAAAAGCATTCCCTGTCCTGTTACTTGGTGAAGGTGCTGCTGAAAAGGGGGCGGATTTTGAGAGGTTGGACGGACAGACTGACTGCCTTGATGGACTCCACCAAGCACCATTATGAGGATGGCTCAGGAACAGGCAGTGCTTCTTCCTGCTGTCCACAGGGTCACTCTGACTTGGGACCCACTCACTGGCACCCAAGACAACAGAACTGGTAGACTTTTTTAGTCATTTGCATTAAGTTTTTGTCATGTCCTTCCTGTCTTCTCTTTTTTAGAAAACTTCTGCATATGACTTGATTCCTTTACACTTCAGTATCATGTTCACCCAAATTTTATGTGCATTTTTAGAAAGAGCATACTTTATTTATGGTGGACTGGATGAAATAATTTAACAATTGGCACACATTTTTCTTTTTGATATTGGTTGCAATCCCTCAGTGTAACAGCATTTCCCCCATTTCTTCCACAGCCCCCTGTCTCCATTCACCCTTTTTGCCTTCTGAGTTTTGCTGTAGGAAACATGCCCTTTTGGTTACATGTGGTTTCTTGTACTGAGGAGCACGTGTCACCCTGGTGTGATGATTTTCTCTATGACTCTGTTACTTGACTGACAATTGAGTCTGTGGTGCAGTGAATTACTTGATAAGGGTCGTCTAGATATTGTCTGTGTAACTCCCACTTAATTACTTTTGCTCCGTTGGTGTTGGTAAAAGAAGGTAAAGGAGGATGGTGACAGGATTTTATGACACAGTTGTGAGTGATTGTGAACAGTTTTAATTGTGACTGTAAAAGTTAGCAACTTTTGGGTCACCAATGTTGCCAGAATGAATGGCATTGAGACCAGTGTACTACTCTTGAACTTCTATGGCAGAAAGAAAAGTAAATATTGTCTTAAGAGTAATTTTGACATTCTTGTGATGCAAGATGACCAATGACACAGTTACTGACAACATATTTTTGAGTGCATATAAGTTGCTTTTGCTGCAGATCATTTGACATAACCAGGGAATAAAAAAATTAAAATACCCTGTTTTCAAGTTAGTTTTCTGTTCATAGAGACTCTATACTGATGAGAGGATTGATCATACTTTCTTGCCAATACAACTGTGCGACAAAGGACACAACATCAGAACTGCAGAAAAGTTTTTTTTTTTTTAACCAAAATACAATATGTCACTCGCATAATTTTGCTTGCTAAAAGTGAGGAGAACTTGAAGCACTTGCTTACAAATATCAAGGACTACCGCCTTCATTACAGACTACAATTCAACATAAAGAAAACCAAAATCTTCACAAAAGATAAGCAGAGAAAAGAATGAAATTTTCAAGGATTTCGTTATGCTTGGATTCACGACCAACATTTATGGAAGCAGCGATCAAGAGATCAAAGGGAACTTTGCATTGATAAACTGCTGCACAAGAATGCTTTCAAGTCTTCAAAAGCAAATACTGAAAGTAGAAGATGCGAAACAAAGGAGAGGACACAGACAAACAAGTGAATTATCTATCTGGCTGATGTGGGCCTGCAATAATCAGAAAAAAACCCACAAAAAAACCTACATCTCTAATTTATGTTGAGGCATAATCCAGATTAAAGACAGTAGAAGTCTTGGATCTTTATCGATAAGTGCTTTAAGTAAGTCTTCTTCACTTTTAGCAAGCAAGATTACCCAAGCATGCAGATCTGTGGATCAATAATAACATGAAGACAGCAGCAAGAACTTTAATTTCTATCCTTCATTCCCTGAAAAAAAATATTATTTATATACAATAAATAACATATTGTAAATCCAGAGAAAAAGAAGAGGAGGGATGAGGAGCTACACTTTTGGATGATTATAAAAATAATGGATAGATAAGTGGTAACTGACTTCGGCAGCATAGAAAAAGCTGGAATCTTGGTGTCCCAGACATAAGGAGAGGTCTCAGATGGGGTAAACAGTTGACACAACCAGTTACTAAGTGAAAGGTGGGAGGTTTGAGCCCACGTAGAGATGCCTTAGCAGAAAGGTCTGGAATTCTACTTCAGAAAACTCAGTCCTGGGAAATCCTGTGAGGCCCATGTCTACTCTGACACACATGGAGTTTCTATGGCCTGAAATAACTTCCCTGAGACATGATTTGGTCAGATGTAAAGAGGAATGCTCAAGAGATGCAAGCCTTTTGACTCTTAGAGTCATTAGGAGTCTCAGACTTTGGATTTCATATATGCTTATGTACCAGCCAAGGAGGAAATGGAAGTTTGATTCTTTAGAAATATTCCAGAAGAGCATTTATGGAGTCAAGTATATGAGACCTTGCTGAGGATAGATGATAGTCGGAATAATACCTGAATGAAAGTCCACTGGAATAGCAATTGCAGATGTCTTAAAAGAATAAGAGAATAGGACTTTCAAAATTTGAATGTCAATTCTTTCTTACTGAATATAACAAACTTTGTTCTGTTGTGAAAAAAAAAAAGCTGGGACCTCTAAAGAGGGAGGGATTTGTGAATTTTGCCATCTTGCTGGATATAAAAGGAGACATTTCAAAAGCGGAAAGAGGGATCTTACTATTATCAAGAAAGATGAACCACCGCTGATTCCAGCACATTGAGCCTCCTAGCTCCAGGGAGGAAAAGCTGTGCTTCCAGAGACCTGGCAGAGGAGCAAAAGCACCAAGCACCAGACAGTGGTGGGTCTCCTGGACCATGGGAACAGACAAAACTCCGTCTCTTGGGGCAGGCGACTTACTTTCAGAGTGAGGTGCCTCCAGCCACTTCGCTGGTGGAGCTGGGTTTATTGACCCAATGCATAGCACTTTGGGACTGACACTTACATTGGAGTGGAGTTTCCTTTGGGAAGCAGTGCTGAAAGAGTTTTGTAATATTGTCCAAGCAAGACATGGCTGGCTATCCTGACTGAAGAACGGGGTCTTGAACACTTCTGATCATGCATTATAACCTATTCACTGCCCTAATTGTCATGAGCATTGTTTGTGAGTTTCTGGGTGGACATTGCAATGAATTATGGACTCAGTTAAGAAGCAGAGAAAGCTACGGGAGGGACTGTTCATATCAGAATTGATAAGGAAGTTTGGAGGGTGGAGGTATGTTGGACCTCAACCTCATAGGAATCAGTCTTTATTGTTACTGAAAGAACTCAAAGGCTAGATCTGAAAATGGAGATTACCTCTCAAACCAGAAGGAAAAATCTGAAGTAGAAGAATCTTGCTTTATTTCCACAGCGTTCTCCACTGTGTGGATTCCTTTCTTGTTTTTCTCCATTTCAAACCCTGAACTTGTTCTTTTTAAAACTCTCAATTAAAGCCCAATTTTAGAAAAGAGTTGATTTCAATTACTTGTATCTTAGTTGAGAATGAATGTAATTTAATGTGCCATCATTCTCAAGTGTGTGTACATTTAAGCATTATCACTAACTATGGATTGAAAGGCTTAAAAAATTCTGGATGGGAGCACTTTTAATATTCATAGACTGGGTGAAATTTAGGGGTTTGAGACAAATTATCTATCTATCTATCTATCTATCATCTATCTATCTATCTATCTATCTATATATCACTGCTCTTCAGTGGTGGGAGTAGGAGGCCCAGCCCCACTGCTGGAATTGAACCTCTGTCCCAGTGGGCCGCGGTCCCGTGCACAACCACTACGCCACCGGGGCTCAGCCCTGATATTTTTTAATTTTCCTAAAATCATACAAATATTTTGACTGCTCAAATTTTCTTGCAAATTGCTCTGCACATATTATATCCTTAAGTAAACAACTTTTATAATGAAACATACTGAAGGATTCTCTGAAGAAATATTTTTCAAACATTATACCCATATATCCCTGGGATCACAGGAGAGGCTGTGTATGCAGCCCTAGGATCAGAAGGTGTGGCTTTGAGGAGTGAATAAAATTCCTGTGGGAAATTGTTTTTGCTGTCTTTCATAGATGAAAGATCAATTTAATCCTAAAATTCAATGAGACTAGAACAACCTCGTGAAGGTCTTATCAATACAGGGTAATAATGATAGCATAGCACTAATCTAGAGAATAACTAATTCCCTTTGATGACACATAATAAATGTGTTCCAAACAGACCTTTTCATGTACTGCATGCCTATCATTTATTGTTTCAGGGTCACTTCAATACTGGAGCATATTATAAATGAAGCTGTCCTATACAATACAGACTAAAACAGAAAGAAGAACAGTAACTTGAAATTCATCACTGGAATCGACCCAAGAGAATATCCTTCTTAACTAGGCATTCTGTGAGTACACAATTTAATATTTCATTTTGATATACAGTCAAGGATCCTGAACAGAGATGCATATAATTTCTACAAAGTCACCTTCATGCAAATGGCAATGTTGGATAAAAGTAGAAACGCCTATTTCTTAATCATAGTTTCTTTATGTTCCTCAAAGTCCTAGAAGTTGATATAAGATGCTGGTGGTAAAATTAGTATTGTGTGATAATGTATTCATTTGAGGTATTATTGCTTTGCAATTGCTTTCCAAGCTTTTTATAATTATAGCTACTGCCAAGTTAAACCTAAAGGTATTTAAATCTATATTATGTGTGGATTAGTACCAAGGTTGGTCTTATGCTGTTTTAATAAAGTTATCCAAGTTTGAAAAGTATTTAAAAGGCTTTAACTTTGTCATTAGTGTACAAGGATAAGTAAACACTTAATAGTACACAATCACAGAAATCTTTATTCATCAGAGTTACCAAAATGTGAAGTTATTATTTCCCAACCTATCCTCCATCTTAGTTGATTTATGTGTGAACCCGGTGTTTCCAACTCTCTAAGCTTTCGCTGATGAATTTTGTTTCTTTAGGTTTACGCCACCTCAGGGTTTCGGCATCCTCAAGGCTGCAGGGGTGCTCAAACTTTTTAAACAGGGGGCCAGTTCACTGTCCGTCAGACAGTTGGAGGGCCGGACTATAGTTAAACAAAAAACAACACAAAAAACTATGAACTAATTCACTGTGGGCCCAGATGAGTCGGCTGCTAAGCAGGACAGCAGCAGTGGCAAAAACACCTGGTGGGCCGGAAAAATGTCCTCGGTGGCCATATGTGGCCCAGGGGCAGTAGCTTGAGGACCCCTCTCAAGGGATTCAAATCATAATCATTTGGAATGTTGTTTTTTGAGTCTGAGGAACAAAAAGAAGTTTGAAGGGCAAGATTAATTGGATAGGGTGAATGAGGTAAATTTTCTCAGTGAAATTCTTGCAGGACAGTTCTTGTACCTTTGCAGAATGAGTAGGTGCATTGTCTGGGTGGAAAAAAAAACCTGTCTCCAATTCCCTGGTCTTTTCCTTACCAATGGAGGTTTTCATTAAAACAAAAACAAAAAACAATATCCAAGTCCCCCCCCCCCCAAAAAAAAAAGGCCCAAACAACTTCTTTCTATAAACTCCCATCATTATCCCTTGTCTTTTGAGAAAATCTATGCAGATTATCTCTTTGAAATCTTTAAAAACAAATGCCATACCTGAGAGCTGATCTCTCTGCTTGGAATGTAACTGGCTCAACAGATCCCTTTGAAGCTGCCGTTTGGATCGCACCTTTGTTTTGTTTGTTTATTTTGGAGGGCACCTAAGGAGACTGAGACAGATGTAGTATTGAGAGAATTTGTTTGCAGCCATCCACTCATTGCAAACAAATATTTAAAATGTTTTGTTTGGAATAAACCCATGCATGTATGAATTATGAATTATAAATCCAGTAGCAATATTTTTTGACTCACCTGTGTACATCTTAATAACACAATTAGAAAGTAATTGCTAGAGAATTCCGTAGCGCCATCAATATTTTAACAGTGCTTACATATATTAATATTCTACACTGAACAGCTTACCTAAAGACTCGGTATTTGCTTTAAGATGAAACTTTAAAAATTACAGATCCATGTGATCAAAAATGTGTGTCCAGGGACTGAGCCTCGGTGGCGTTGTGGTTGAGTGCGGGACTGCGGTCCACAGGGTTGGCGGTTCATATAGAGCAGCAGCTCTCCAGGAGCAAGGCTGGGCCTCCTACTCCCACTAGGGGGCAGTGATACCCACCAAAACAAACAAACCCCAAAACCAAAAAACCGAAAATGTGTGTCCAGGTTAAGCATGTTGGAAGAACACAGAATGTGTTTGCAATCTAAAATATGGGTATTGTTTCCACTACATGGAACGATCAACAATGTGGTTGATTACCAGTTATTTAGTGGATTAATGAATTAATAGTAAATACCTATAATTTGTTGAATAACATTCAAATCCAGATTTGGAGAGGATGTAGTAAGTGGGTTCAATACGTAGAAAGACATATGTAATATTTTATTCCACAGATTCAGAAACCAAAGAGTCAAAAAGGTCCAGAAAATTTGCCACAATCATATTGCTATCAATTGGCAAATCTAATGCCAAAGATAAAAATATTTATACTATGCCACACTTTTTAGGATAGAATTATGAAATACTGGTAGGAGCCCTTCCTGCCCATCAAGAATCAAAGTTCTTTTCTTATGGAAAAACACCAAGACCTTTACTTTAGGAAGGACATGTAGACTTTGTTGGTGTCATAATTCCCCTTCAGGGCTCCTGTTTCTCTGGTTAATAGGTTGTGCATGTAATTGACATTTCCTGAGGATTGCTATGAGTAATATCGCTCACAGTAAATATTAACTGAAGGCTCCTACTTTCTTTCAGAGATTGTGCTCGTACTTTCTAATATAATGGGAATGTAAATAAAGCATTGACTTTTAATTCTCAAAAGAGTGATACAATTTGCAAATCATAGACTATGAGTAATCAGATGTTCAGAAACACTTAAAGAAGCCCCAGGGATAATGTCAGCTTGTACTCCATAGTGGTAGTTAATGTACTTCACCCACAGAATGTAATGAGCAGGGAGTGAGCCTATCTGAGTCACTTAGGCAGAAATTGTGGACTTTTAAAATATGTCTGAATTTCATGGGTAATTACCAAAACTCTCATTTCACTTGATACTTATAGAACAGCCCTATAGTAATAGATTAACTATGACTAACAAACTTTTAGAAGAATTGATCCATCCCTTTAAATGAGGTTATGGTGCAAAGAAAATTTCCTTTTGGTCACGATTCACCTTTTCTGTCTTACTTATTCACGTGTATTATTTTTGTTTTATGAGTCATCGTACAATCACAGCAAGTTATTATAAAGTCACCAATGTCATTGAGACTTTGTTTTTGATATACTGCAATTTGGCTGAGAGGTTCAGGCCAACTTCAGAAGAGAATGTGGAATAAGGAATCTCATTGCTGATGGACCTTAGCTTAAAGCACAGAATACCAGAAAATGTTTACTTGTGTTTTACTGACTGTGCCAAGGCACTCAACTTGTGGATCATAACACACTTTGGATAAAATTGAGGAAAATAAGAATTCTAGTATACTTCATTGTGTTCATGGAGAACTTATGGATGATTCGAGAGGCACTTGCGGGAACAGAACAAGAGGATGCTGCCTGCTTTGAAAGCAGGAAATGTGTTCAACAGGATTGTATTCTCCCACCATATTTATTCAATCTCTATGCAGAAAACATAATTCGAGAAGTTGGCCCATATGAAGAAGAATGTGTCATTAGGAAGACTCTTGAACAATATGTAGATGGCACGACCTTGCCTTCTGAGAGGAAAACTTGACTGAGAGAGGAAAACTCGAAATATTTTTTTGTTGAAGATCAGGAATTGCAGCCTTAAATGTAAAGAAGACCCAAATCCTTAAAACGGAACCAATAGATAACATCATGATAAATGAAGAAAAGGTTGAAGTTGCCAAATATTTTTTTCTTGCTTGGACCCACAATCACTGCTTGTGGAATCCTTGATCACAAGATGAAAAGATGAATCACAATTTCATTTAGAGAATTGAAAAGCAGGGATATTACTTTGAGGACTAATACATGCTTGACACAGCTCTGGTATTTTCAGTTGCTTCCAAAGTTGGACACAGAATAAGGATAACTGAGGAAGAATTGATGCATTTGAATTGTTGTGCTGGGGAAGAATATTGAAAGTACCACGAACTGCTAAAAGGACAAACTCATCTGTCTTGGAAGAAGGTTGACCAGAATGCTCCCTTGATGCAAGGAT
>PVJH01009012.1:0-81712 GCA_004026705.1 Nesogale talazaci
CCAGTCTGATCCCACACCGAGGTAAGGGTATGCAGCAGAGCGGCAGGAGGGACAGAGCATAGATCTCCCAAGGGAGTGCCAAGAATATACTTTGGGGCCAGGATGTGGCACCCCATCTGATTCAACTGGGAGACATTCCTGAAGGTCAATGAACAGACCTTGAACTATGTATATGTTTTTCTTTTTTATTATTATTTTAATTATTTATATATTTTTCTGGACGTTGGTTTTTTTTTGTTGCTGTCATTGTTTTGTTTTCTTTTGTCGCTTCACCTTGTGATGTCTTGTTTTTCTGTACATATTATCTCTGCAAGTCTATCTAGATATGATAGGCTGGATGAACAGTCTAGAAGAGAAAATTACAGACTGATGGTTCTGGGGGACATGGGACATGGGGAGGTGGTGAAAAGGAGGTGGTTTTGTCCATCCCAGGGAAAATGGAACAACAAGTGATCCACAATCAGTGGGAATGTGAGTATAACAGACCTGATGGGAATGGATTAAGAGTAATATAACAGAGAGAAATTATTAAAGCCCAAATGAAGGTTGAGAATGGAAGTGGGATAAGAGGAAAGTAAAAGGAAATAGAGGATGGAATTGGGAGGCAAAGGACATCTACATTGGTCTAAATACAGACATAAACATATATGAACATATTTATATATGATGATGGGGAAATAGATCTGCATGCATACACTTATAGAATTAGCATTAAGGTACTAGATGGACATTGGGCCTCCACTCAAGTACTTCCCCAATGCAAGAATACTTGCTCTATTAAATTGGCATTTCTTGATGCTTGCCTTCCCAATACAATCACCAAAGACAATTGTGTGCACAAGCAAAAGTGGTCAATAAAGCTAGGGGTGCCCAGTTTTCAAAAAGATATAGCATCCGGGGTCTTAAAGGCTTGAAGGTAAACAAGCGGCCATCTAACTCAGAAGCAACAAGTCCCACATGAAAGAAGCACACCAGCTTGTGTGACCATGAGATATCCACCTGCAGGGGAGGCAACATGCACTTAACAAAAGAGTGATGGGGAGATGAGCCTGTCAGGTACAGTGTAGCAATGACGAAATATGCAACTTTCCTCGAGTTATTAAATGCTTCCTCCTTCCTACTCTCATGATCTGAATTCTACCTTACAAATCCAGTTAGACCAGGGGATGTTCACGGGTACAGATAGGAACTGGAGACAAGGGAATCCAGGAGAGATGATCCCTTTAGGACCAGCGGTGAGAGGGGCGACACTGGGGGGGTAGAAGGAAGGTAGAGTAGAAAGGGGGAACTAATTAAAAGGATCTGCATATAACCTCCTCCCTTGAGTACAGACAACAGGGAAGTGGGCAAAAAGAGATATCAGACAGTATACAATATGACAAAATAATAATAATTTATAAATTATCAAGGGCCCATGAGGGAGAGGGGAGGGAGGGAGGGAGTGGATAAAGGAGGAGCTAATACCAAGGGCTTAAGTAGGAAGATAATGGTTTGAGAAGGATAATGTCAACAAATGTACAAATGTCCTTTGTATACAATAGATATATGTACGGATTGTGATAAGAGTTGTATGAACCCCCAATAAAATTATTTTTAAAAAGAATGCTTGGGCTGAGCCCCGGTGGTGTAGTAGGTGTGTGCGGGACTGCGGCCCACTGGGTTGGAGGTTCAAATCTAGCAGCAAGGCTGGGCCTCCTACTCCCACCACCAGAGGGCAGTGATACCCGAAAAACAAAAACAAAAAAAGAATGCTTATACTGTTTACTGTGATGATTGCACAGCTTGTCTTGATGTGAATGGTCTATTGGCTTGTATGATATGTGCATTATATGCCAATAAAACTGTTGAAAGTTTTTAAAGTAAAAAAGAGATACACTGAAAGAAATTAGAATTCCAAAATATTTTTTAGTATACTATAGGAGAGTAGAAGAAATGGGGGAAAAATGGAAAGCAGAGAGAACAAAAGAAAACTGGAAATAAAATGACAAATTTATGTCTGTGTTACTCTGGGTAGACTAGACAAGCAAATCCACAGAAACGCTTATGTGTAAAAGAAAGAGATCTATATACAAGATCAATTGAACATTGGAAAGCACCCCAGTCCAGTCCAGATCAAGTCCATAAGTCCTATATTTGTCCATATATCTGACAGCAATTTATAAAGTCCTCTTCAGACTCATGAAACACATGCAATGGTACCGAATGTAGAAGATCACAGGCCAGTGGGTAGAACATTTTTGGATCCAGTGGCATTGGAAACATCTCAGCACTGGCATGGGCCTCTAGATGGCTTCTTAACACCCAGGGCTGCATCAGGGTGCATCCATGTGGCTTCTCCTTAGGGATATCTCACAGAAAATGAGCCTTGTCAGTTGAATGTCTCCAAGGGAGTGAACTGACAGAGCTAGTGCCTCCACCTCCAAGAAGGAATTGCCACATTTCCCAGAATTCTCAGGAGAAGGCCATGCCCACACAGAAGTCTCATTGGCTATCTCCAGAGTGACAGGCTAGACTCCACCCCTACACTCTGAATCCTCACATTGACACCAGATTAGGTGACCGCCACAACATTGTACTATGTAAGAAATGTATTCATGAACCAGTTAAAAGATAATCTTAGCAGATTAGATGTTTGAAATTATGAGGAGGGCATTAATAAAAATAAAAAAAACTTCTAACAGAAAAAGAAGTCCTAGTGTGGATGACTTCAATGGTACAGTCTACATAACATGGAGAAAAGTTGACACGAATCTGCTCAAATTATTTCACCTCACAGGAAAGGATGGAATGTTACCAAACACATTCTGTGATCTCAAGGCCAAGCAAAGACACCAGTTAGATTTGGGTATCACTGAGCCAATTCCAATTTATTGTCTGCTCCTGTATCAACCTCACAATTGTCATTATATTTGAGTTCATTGTTGCCTTTACTATGTCAATCTAGCTCATTAAGGGATTTTCTCTCCTTCAATGATCTGTTTTACCAAGCATAATGACCTTCCCAGGGACTGGCCTTTTCCCCCCCCAAAGTACATGCAGCCAACCTCTTGATCATATACTACCTATTGAAATGGTCGGACCGGTTCTTTGGGTACGGTGACTTTGATCAGATATTAGCTAATTATTTTCAGTACAGTGACTTTGTATATTCCTTCCGTATTCTTTTGATGCCTCCTGAATTATTCAATATTTTGCACATAGAATCCTTCAGTGTGGCAACTTGAAGTTTTAAAAATCTGCCAGTGTGTCATCCTGAGGTGGTTTATATGTTGTTTTGATGTTGAAATCTATGTCACTGGTATTTCAAATATAAGCAGCTCGCCCCTGGTGACTGGGTGTCAGTGCAGCTTCTAGATAAAGAACAGATTAGCAGAAAGGATTCACTGTCAATGTCTCAAAGATTAACTACTGAAAACCTTATGAATCACAACAGAATAATGCCAGTGATGGTACCAGAAATTGAACTTTTCTGGTTGCTAGGCCTTCAAAAAATGACTAGGGAAGAGCTGTGCAGGGGCAGTGAATTATTTATTGTGGCTTTCGTAGATAAAGTCTTTAATCCCCACAAACTTATCTGGACCTGCTTGGTTCTGGTAAAAAGGCCAGGGAAGATACTGAGAGGATTTGCCTGTGAGCAATCACAAATAAAGGTTCCTTGGAGTGGTATCCTGCTTCATATAAAATGAGTCCTCTGAGAAGGAGGAGGCATTTCATTACCAGCAAGAGCCATGGGTGGAGAGAATCCTCTGGTATCCCTACACTATGAAACTTTTGGATCCTGATGACACCTAAACCATCCAGGAACAGCAGCAGAACCAGGAAATAGAGCATGGAACAGAATGATGGATTTCCCAAAACAAGGAGCAAGAACAGCAGAATGGTTTTGTGCAGGAGGCTGGCTTGCAGAGTAGGGTGTCTCTGGGCACTTAATTGGAGAAGCTGGACTTGCTGGCCCACAGAAGGGGAGTTGAGTATCTTCAGGCTAGGGCTTACTGGAGTGGGGTATCTCTGGGCACATAATCCAGGTGTGGGGTTTGTTATCACATTGAGCTGAAGCTAAATGCCTTCAGGATAAGTCTTACAGCAGAGTGGTATGTCCCTTTGGGCATTTATTAGAACTTTGTAACATATATTGGTAAATCACTACCCTGAGTATTTCCCACTGGTATTAAAATTTGTTAACTCCTTTAATAAACCATTTAATTATGAATTTTGTCTAAGTTTCTGAGCAGCAATTGCAATGGATCTTAGATACTAGAGAGGTAAATTACAGAACATTAATTAAGGCAACACAAGCTTCATCCTCACAGTGGAGTTAACCAGAATGGTATTGATGGCATAAAGCTGTCAACTTTCATTTCTTGGTGGGGCACAACTCAAAATGTGAAGAACCATTTGAAAGCATCCATTAACAGTTAGACCCCAAAACTTATAAAATATGAAAACATCAGTAGAAAAATTATAGATTGATAATCCCCATATACATAGATACAAAATTCTAAGCAAAATCCTAGCTAATAGAATCCAACAACGTATCAAGGAAATAATGCATCATGGCCAAATGGGATTCATACTAGCTATATATGGTTGGCTCAACATTAGCAAAGCAACCAATATAAACCATCACATAAATAAAACAAAGAGAAAGAACCACATGGTCATATCACTTAATGCAAGAGAAACCAAAACCAACCAACCAACCAATCAACCAACGAAACAAAACCCCACTCCTATTGTCTCAGTGGTGCCTCATAGCGAAGCTTGGTGGGTTTCTGAGACTGTAACTACTTATGGGAGTGGAAAGTCCACTTTTTCTCCCTTAGAGCTCCTGGTGATTTCAAACTGCTCACCATAAGGATCATAGGCCAGTGTGAAACCACTATACCACCAGGGAAAAAGTCAGCATCATTCCTGCTACAAATGCACAGCATGATAAGAATAAGAGAAAACCTTCCCAACATAATAAAACCATATAGCCAAAACAAACGAAAAGGGCAACGTTATTCCAATAGGGAGAATGGAAACATTCCACCTGCAAACTAGTTAATGAAACTTGGTCACCACTACCACTCAATATTGTATTAGAAGTCATAGAGATAGAAAACAAGAAAGGAAAATAGAAGGCATCCAAATTTTTAAAGAAGTAGGGTAAACAATTTGAAGATGATGTACATAGAAACTCCCAGAGGCTCAACAAAAACTAGTGGAGTTTATAGAAGAAATCAGTGAAGTGTCAGGATGCAAAATCAATAGACAAAGGAACAACCAGATCCATATACATTAGCTAAGAAAACTTTGAAAAGGAAACCAGGGGAAAAACCATTTACAATAACAATAAGATGAAATAACTAGGAATAAATATAACCAGGAATAGATATAACAAATACCAAAATACCAAAGACAAAATACCAATACAAAACAAACTATAAAACACTACAATAAGAAACCAAAAGAGACCTACATAACCAGAAGAATATACTATGCTTAGGGATAGGAAGACTCTACATTGTAGAAATATCAATTAATTGAACTAATGAAACCCTGATCCAGATCTCATAATTATTCTTTAAAGAAATGAAAAAAACTAATCACCAACTGTATGCATATAATAAAAAAAAACAAGGAAAACAAAGCACTACTCAGGTAGAAGAACCCACTGGTAGCCTCATATTTCCCAGGTTCTAAACTTACTGTACAGCCACAGGAGTCAAAACAGATTGGCAATTGTTACAATGGCTGACAGATACAACTATGGAACAAAACTGAGAGCCATATACTTAGCTGATTTTTTGACAAAGGGCCAAATCACATTGTATGGGAAAGCTGACAAAACTGTATATTCATTTGTAGAAGTGTGAAACAAAATACCTATCCCTCATCATTTCTGAAAACAAACTCAAGTTAGATCATATCCATATATGCAAAATTTGAAACTACGAAGATCATTAATATAAAATAGGCACAGGTCTGGCTCCCTAATGTGTGGTATAAATATGCTATCAACTCTAATTCTAAACCACTGGTAGTAGAAGACATTTATGATGACTGAGATTTCAAAAGAATAAAAAACTTAAGCATATCAAAAGACTTCCACAAAAAAGTTAAAAAGATAGCCTATACAGTGGGGAAAAATTGGCAACAGCATTTTGCTCAAGGCATTTGTCTTTAAAATTTGTAGAAAACTTCATCTCAACAAAATATGGACAAAAATCCAATTAGGATCTTACCAATGAACATGAACAGAGACTTCATTCAAGAAGACATTAAAGTAGCCAACAAACACATGAGGAAATTTTGATGGTCAATAATGAGATATAAATCAAAAGAACAATGCTATATCATGCCAATTCAGCATTAGTAGCAAAGTTCCAAATAACAAAAAACAAGAAATGCTGGTAAGGTTTTGGAGAGACTGGAATCCTCATGCATGGTTGGTGAGACTGTAAAATAGTGCAAGCACAATGGAAAACTATATGAGGGCTTCTGAAAAAGTTAGAAATTGAAATGTGATATTATCCTGCAATCTTAATACTAGGTATATGTTCTACAGAAATAATAATTGTGACATGAATAGATATATGCACTCCCCTATTCTGGCAAGATTTTCCACAATAGCAAAAAAGAGTAAAACAATCTTCATGTTCATCAATGAATAAATGGATAAACAAACTATGTTACGAATACACAATAGAATCATATGCAATGTCAAAGTATAATGATGAATCTGTGAAATGCTTTGTGACATAGGAAACATTGTGAAAAGTGAAATTCGTTAATTAAAAAGGACAAACGTTGTATGAAACTATTACTATAAAACCTCAAGTAATGGTTTATACAGTGAAAGAAATATCCTTGGAAAATTGTTATTGTGTCATAAATTAAATTGTGGTTGTCCAGAAAATGAGTCAAATGAGCCATTTTTTTTGTGTTAGCAGTGATGTAATGACATAATGTGATTGTTACGTAATGATACCCCATGATGCAGCGTGATGCTACCCCATGGCGTAAAGCAAGTAATTGGATCCCTAGAAAGACAAAACAAATAGAAATAAAGAAGTAATAAAAGAGCACACAAGGAAAATTGGACGTAAGCAAATAGAAACACAATCGATAAAATAAAATATTGATTCTTTGAAATGGCCAATAAAATTAAAAAATTCTTACCAACACTAAGCGACAGCACACAAGTTATCAAAATCAGAATCTTTAGTAAATCCTATGATCAGTTTTTTCCATATAATAATATGTGATAAACATAATTACAATTTCTTAAATTTAATATTTCTCAGAATAAACAGATTCTAAAAAGAAATAGCTCGATTGAGTCTTTCCATGTTGAATTGCATAATTAATAACTATGTAGAAGCCTTTATAAAATCCTCTTTCTTTTCCTTTAACTACTACTTCCTTTTCTGTAAATTAATTGATATAGGTGCACAAATGCTGATTAGAAAATATTATATCTAAAATGATATAATATTGACAACAACCAGTAACTACAGAAAAAGCAGCAACAATTAAAAAACAATACTTGCTTGCAAAGAGTGTATGACTCGAAGCATTACTGTAATTGGATCATAATCATAGCTCTGGATTATACTAGAAGGTTCAAAAGCAAATTAGTACAGCATTTTAACCTTGGAGGTGTATTGATAGATTTAAGCTGTTTATAAAAATAAATGTTTTCATTGCCCAAACTAGCTACAGACATATTTTTAATTAAAATAATAGGTTTCTGCTGAAAGACCATACAAAAACCACCATAGACAGACATTTTGGTGTCATTCCCTCCACACCCATAGTGACACCAGTGAAACTAATAAACGTGTTCAGTAAGATTGCTGACTGAAAGATCAGAATACACAATCCATTGTATATCTGTATATTAAGTAATGAATATATGGGCTGCAACCAGCAGAATCATTAGCAATCACTTTTTAAAAACAAGAGATAATTAGATATAAATATAGCAAAAATGTACAGAATATATATGCTTGTGGTGGTCATGTGCTTATGTTAATTTCATGATTGGGATGTAGGGGTGGAGTCTAACCTGTTAATCTGGAGTTAGCCATTGAGTAGCCAATGAGGCCTCCATGTGGGCATGGCTTTCCCCTGAGACTTCTGAGAAATCTCACGATATTTCCCTCGTGGAAATGAGAAGCTATCTCCCCAGTTGTTGGAGTTAGTCTCAGAGACGAAGAATTAAAGACAAGGCAAGATGGCAGCGTCCGAGGAGCTGAAGGAGCCAGAGGAGAAGCCACACAGCCTTACCTTGATGGAACCAGACCCCTAAAGCTGGCGAAGCCACATGGAGATCCCTGCCAGCGCTGAGTTGCTTCTACCACCACTGGATGCTGTTGGTGGACCCTGAGCCTTGGAAGCGAGGAGCCATGAGAGACCCCTGCAAGCGCAAGGATTCTGCACCAACTGACCTGTGACTTCATGAGTCAGAAGGAGACTTTAGAGACTGGTATCAGACATATGGGCTAATATCAGACTTAAGACTTTGAACTGGACTGGGTTGGGATGCTTTCTTAATGTCCTATTCCTTTTGTATATAAACGTACTCATATCCATATGCACGTCTATGAATTTGTTTCTCTAGTTTACTTGGACAACACAATGCTGAAAACTGCAAAACAAGAAATGAGAGGATCTAAATAAATGGAAAGACAGTGTGTTTTTCAGTGAATCATATAACATAGTAAAGATGTTATCTCTTGTGGCATTCATGTACTTGTGTCAGTTACCTGATTGGGAGTGTAGGGGTGGAGTCTAGCCTGACGATCTGGAGATAGCCAAGGAGACCTCTGTGTGGGCATGGCTTTCTCTGAGAATTCTGGGAAATCTCACAGTATTTCCCCCATGGAGGTTAGAGACTATAGACTCAGCTCTGGATACACAAGACTCTGGACCCACTGACCTGTGATTGTCCTGGTGTTATTGCACGAGCTTCATGAGTCAGAAGGAGACTTTATAGACAGGGCTAATATAGGACTTATGACCTTGGACTTGGACTGGGTTGGGATGCTTTCTCAATGTTCCATTCCTCTTGTATATAAACCTTTCCCTTATATCCATATGCATGCTTATGAATTTGTTTCTCTGGTCTACCCAGACTAACACATCTCTATATTGATAGACAGATTATAGTAAGCTGAACAATGTTCTCAAAGGAAAACAAACTAACAAACTCATTGACATTGAGTCATTCCAACTCCTTGGGACCCTACAGGACAGAGTAGAACTGCCTCAGGGTTTCTGAGATGGTAACGCTTTGTGAGAGAATCATTGGTCAATGTTGATGCATAGCAAACCCGTAGGACAGAATAGAACTGTCCCTATGGTTTTCTGAGCCTGTAACTCTTTATGGGAGTAGGAAATAGCATCTTTCTGTGAGTCTTACTTCGGTATGCCTTCCTATCAATCTCTCAAAGATGTGGGTTGGCTTCTTGTATACAAATATTCCTCGCCAATTTCAAGGCATGATCCTCCCTCTCACAGTGGCTTTTAAGAGGATCTGCTGGTCAGTTAAGTTCAAAGCAGAGAGGTCAGCTCAGGTGTAGGTGACCGGGAGGAATGCTATGAGGTAGTCTTGATGGGTTTTCTCAAAGATCATAGAATGATCTTGAGCATTTATTATAAAGAGGTTTTAAGAACATTGAACTTGTATTGGTGATTTTAAAAAGATCTGGAAAGCTGTTCTAGAAGTTTTTTTTCCCATCATGACAATACACCTGCTTATTCGTCAAAGGTAGTAAAGAATTTTCTACAAGAATTTTACTGGGAAAACCTTCTCCTATTCATCTCACAGCTCTAATATGGCCCCTTCTGTAGACTTTTTATACCCAAACACAAAGAATATGGAAAAGGAACATAATTTTTTTGTCCCTCAAGGATGCCAGAATTGCCATTTTAATGTGGTGCAATAAAAGAGCACAGAATTTGGGGGGCAGGCTTAGAAAGATGGAAACATTATCTTCAGAAGCGTATAAATCTAGCTGGAGAATATGTATAATTATTGATGGAGAGAAATGATAGCTTCACATTTTGATATTTTTGTTTAATAAAAGTCTATTATTTGACACATTATATTTTGACTTGTCTTCATACATACAGAGAGTCAGATAGATAGGTAGAGACATACATTCATAGATACAGAGAGTCAGGTAGAGAGGTACATAGGTGAAGACATACATACATAGATACAGAGAATGAGTGAGTGGGTGAGAGTGCCTAGGAGTAATGCTATGGTAGTACAATGTGCACAACTAATGTCTAGATATTGGTTTCTAATACTATTTAACAGATAAATGATCAAGGGTTTCTTGAAGAGATGGTTGGCTTTAGAATTGGAACAAGAAACAGCAAGATGAGCCTGAGGCATCTAGGGTGCCAGAAAGTCAGAAATGCTTTAACCATAAGCCCTAACCTGAAAATAATCCATTTGTATGCTGTGACATGTTTGATACTTGCCTTCATGAAGAGATTCCTGAAGATATGGGTACTATAGCAAAGAATGGAAAAGAAATCAGATACTGCAGGACTGTCAGAAAGAACAATATCTGGGCTCTTAAAAGCTTTTCTTAAAACAACCTGACATGCCAGCCAAGTTCTCACAGGAGAAGCATAGCAGCCTATGTGATCCAAGAATTGTAAATAATACAATCCAATATCGGAGGAGGGAATTTGCATTAGAGCTTAATTTCTGAGTACTTCATTTGTAGAAGTTTATGGATGGCAGTGAAAGTCCAAACTCCATTTGCAGATTCCCCAAGGGAATTATGTTTTCATAATTTCCCCAGATCATTGACCACGGATATGATTAGCTTTGCCTTCAGAAAGACTGTCTTGGAATTTACTCAATGCAGATACAGTTAGATTAAATTTTATTGTCTTGTTGTTTGTTTTTCCTTTTGACCAATTTTTAATTCATTCTAGTTTTTATTCATGTTTACTTTCTTTTTTGAAGTTTTTCTGCGTTTTATTTTGTTATTGTTGATGGGGGTGTGAGTGCTTTTCTTTATATGAAATCCAGAATAGGTAAATATATAGAGGCAGTAACTAGATGAAAGATTTCCAAGGGTTATGGGGAGGGAGGTTGTGGGAAAATGAAGAGCTAATAATGATGAGTATGAAAATGTTCTAAAATGATGGTGGTGATTATTGCATAACTCTTTTCATATATTTAAGCCATTCATTGTGCTGTATGTGAATTATATGTCAATAAGAGTGTTGAAATATACCCTCTATGACCTAATATAGGTCCTAGACCTTTACAAATACAAAGTAAGATCAACTTTAGTTGCTAAGAGAAAATTAACACTATAAAATAGTGTTCTGGTAATAAAAAGAAATATTAAATAAAAAAGAAAATCAGAAGTGCTTTAACAAAAGCACAACAGATGAGGAGTGAGAAACGGAGAGAAGGGGGAGGAAGAGGAAAAAAGAAGAAAGAAGAAAGGAAGGAAAGAAAGAAGGAAGGAAGGAAATATACCAAAGGGAAATGGAAAGCAATTGAAAAGAAAGTAAATGGAAGCTAAATCATGGTCATAGCTCAAACAATCTTAACAAAATATAGACAAAATAGATTAATTAAAACAAAGAGAAGAAAATAAGTATTAAAAATCCCTATTAGAGTAAATACTAACTGGTATTGTGACTAAATGGTAAATAGTCAGTGCATATGAATTCCAAATAACATATGTAGACATACCACTCCCAAAGAGGTAGCGCTTAATTCCCCTTTTAAGTATCACTGAGCTTAGTACCTTTTTTCTAAATAATACAGTATGGAAAAAGGAAAAATTAATTTTTTAGCAGAAAAACATTATAACACTACCGCAGGGGCTTTAGGTCCCCGTTCTCGATGCACATTTTATTTATATACTTCTGTGAACCGGATCCCATATTCAGAACATATGGACATAAAGTGAATAAGAAATGATCCCTGCACTCAAGAAATGCAACAAGTTTCCTTGGTGCATGTCTGAGTTTCTAAAACTCTGGGTATTGAGGTTGATGTGATACAAACCCCTCATCTCTTCAAGGGTTTAGTAAGTAACCCATCCATGTACATACACACTGTATTTTAAGCCTGGGGTTTTGATCTTTTGTTTGGTTAAAAAGTACCTTGATTGGATTTCCAAAAATAGTCAGTTTATTAGGTAGGAGGGCAGAAGTCATACTAACTAATATCAGGGTGCCATATTGGTCTGGGCATTCAGCTCTCAGATAAATACCATGCCTCACTGAAGGTTGTGAAAAGGTTGCGATGGTTTTTATAAAGTTTCTTGCAATGCTGATGTGTTTTTGACATTTACATCCCTGCTCTAGCTCTTACCTCTCATTAAAATTCTGAAAACTTTGCAGCAAGATGGGGAAGATCAATCACTTTTTCATACCAGATGGAAGGGTTTCCTAATCATCTCCTTTATCTGAGTTCCTCAGGTGTCTGAGAAAAGGGGGTAATGTGTTGGTCATTTGAATATGGCTCTGATTGAGCAATCCTCTTGTGTTGCAGAAGAGAACCCAAGATAAAGAAAGGACAAGATTTCCCCAAACTTCTTTGGTGCACGGGGGCCAACAACCCATCACAGAATCTTTCCAACTCCATGCTCAGTGATGTCATGTATTTAGCATGACTTTGACCACAGTAGGAACTTTGTATCATGGAAATCAGGACACAGAATGAATCAGAGGTTCCTGTTGCCCACCCTCTCCCACAAAAACCAGTCTGTACACATTTGGCAGGACACCACAGATGAAGCCCCACAGCGTCCTTTACTCTAGGAAAGATTTCTCAACTCTCTGTGGTAATGGTCACCACACTGGAGCTAGGGTGAGCAACTTTTCACAAGATAAATCTGATTATGTTGTTTACTTGTTAAAAACACATTTTCGGGCTGAGCCTCGGTGGCCTAGTGGTTGAGTGTGGGACTGCGGCCCATGGGGTTGGTGGTTCAAATCCAGCAGCAGCTCTCCAGGAGCAAGACTGGGGCTCCTCCTCCCACCAGGGGGCAGTGATGCCCACAAAAAACACACCCATTCTCTGGCTCTTGGGGGTCAAGGATGTAGTGTGATTTTTAAGAGAGGCTGCAGTTTGTTTAGTCTTCATTGGTCTCTCCCATTGGATTGTATCTAAGGGGCCTTCTGCCCACTGTTTCCAACAATCTTCACCTTCTCCAAATTCCTTAACTGCTCCCTGCTTCCTTCTGTGACAACCTCTTTGCACCGTCTATCTCTTTACGGAGGGACAGTACGTTTGCCTGGCACTTTCTTGGTTTTAGCCACAAAAGTCTCATATTCTGGAAACTTCCCCAGTCCAGGGAAAACTAGGATGTTTGTGTATTCTTCCTTTCTCCATTCATCTAGTCTAGTTACTCTTTGTTGGATCTTGGTTCAAGGATTGCCAAGTTTTCCCCATATCCCTCCCTTTTGCCCACCTCCTGCATTTCAGCTTATGTTAATCACCACCACTTCTACTTCACAGCGTGGTACTGATTGTAGTTTTAATTACAGATTTATTTTTGCAACGAGTTGATCGATAGTCTGTCTCCCACACTACACGGTGAAATGAGTTTCCATGTCTGTTTCGCTTACCGATGCATCTTTACTGCTTCAGCACAGAGACCCACACCTAAAACGTCCACACATATGTGTCGGATGCATCACTGAATCAAAGAGCCCCCACCCAACAGTCTCTCCGCTGCTTGATTACTCGTTGTGGACCGGAACACAGACTGAGCTAAAGGTGGGAGGAGGGAGGTGGAGAAATGGCTTTCATGTAATGGAAAATCAGAGGACAGAGGTTTTTCGTTTTAAAAAAGGGGGAGTGTGAGTGAGTTGGGACAGTGCCAAGACCAAATTTCTGCCTTCTTTATAATCTGCGTATGCAGCAAGTCCCAAACGCAGCGAAGTGGCCATTGTATTTGGAAACTCAAACTCATGCTTTCATTTTCGGTGAGGCCACACTCCTATTTGAGGCTTATCATGTACAGTTTGACCCACCACAAGGTAATTGAAGTAGAAAAGCATCTCATTTTAGAACCACAAACCGATACTAGAACACATCATCCTTTAAATAAGATGAGTGTGTGCACAAGAGTTTATGCTACTGTGGCTGCCCTTTTCCTGCCACTCCAGGTCTGGGGCTGGAGGCCCCAGACCCACTTGTAGGTCCAGGAAAAGACACTGGACAATGTAATCCCTGACATACTGTCCATGTGATGACAACAACAATTAAGTAGTGTTCACATGAGAATAGCAAATGTTCTTCGACACATGTTTCTTTATTAATTATCCATGTCCCCCAATTAGAAAACCTGACAGGGTAGTTGGAAGACGAGTGTCTTTGCTTTAAGGAATTCATTTAAAGAAAAAAGGGGGTGGTGCTCATTTTCAAAGGATGAGCAGGCTGGAGTATACTGCAAAGGGAAAGCGGTTTCCCAAAAATCACTTCACAAATCCCAGCTCATGTCTGCTGGAATCGCAGGAGAAGCAGCCAACTGGCAACCCCAGGGGCGCTTGTCATTCACTGGGGAACAGGCAGGGAAAACATTTTTGTAAAGCTGCTTAAAAATCATTTGCAAGGGAAACAATTGAAAAATGTGTGGTCATTTTCTTGATGCGAAAGAAATGCCAGATCCAACATCCAATTGCAGAGGGCCAATTATCTCCCCTAAGATTTATGAAGCCATAGCTGCCAAGCAGACAGAAATCTAAATGGTAACATGCTTTACTTCAGTAGAATTTTAATTTAATAATAGCAATAGTAATAATACCCCAAATGCCCAGACAGTTTTATAGGACCCTTCTGGTGGTACTTCAATCTCTCTTTGGAGCCCTCAGGATGATAAACTTCTCCGGTACATCACCACCAGAAGCTGCCTGGCGAGCAGCTGTCAGAATAACCCGGCTGAGCCTTCGGTCTTTCGAAGTGAGTGAGGAACCCCCACTTCCTGACAGGCACACATCCGCCCCTTCCCTGGGTGGAGATTACAGCGTGGACCAGAAATCCTCATTTCTTGCTCAGTCACTCTGGAGTTTGAGAACAAAGTCTGCCTGTCCATGCTGCCCAGTCACTGCCTGCTTTCACACCATGTTGTAGGGCTTTAGAAGGTTGTGTTTTGTTTTCATTACTTTGGGGGATAGAATTTCTAAACAGAGCAGCGCCTCTTGTAAGATGGCAGCATGGATGGTGTTGATGGACATTAATATCAAATGTATGATGTCGCCCTAAACTTTCCCGGAGGGTTTTTTTTTTAACATGTCAGTAGTCACATTAGACTCTTTGTGCACACCGATCAGTAGTATAAAGATATCTCACCTACAGAGGAATTCAACTGGGCTGAGGAGACCCACATCTTGAGGTCTGTTTGAGCATAAGGATTGGCAAGCTGCTGGCATGAAGCCTGCCCCATCCAACACCCAAGTTTGTCAATGACAGCCCCATTTCTTGTGGAAACCAGATAAAATCTCAGGATCTCTCTGAACACACTGACCCAGAGACTATCACTAAGCTACTGAACAAGTTCAGCTTTGAAAGATTTTGGCACTTGTTCAGCCCCTCCAAGCCTGTACATGTAGGCTGTTTAAACAAAACAGACCTAGAACAATGGATACTTTGAGAAGCAAAAAAACGACATTTTTTACCCTAACCCTAACCAAAAAACTTCATAATGCATTATGTCAACAATTAACAATAAGTACCTACTTAACCTGAGTGACTGTTATTCCTTAAAAGGTCTTGGGTCTGTGTGCCCTTCTCCCTCCATGTGTCCTTTGAAAGCAGGGCAGGGACCTCTGGGTGGGTCTCCCTGACACCAAGCACAGTAAGGCGATGAGAGCTGCCCCTCAGTCAATGTTCATGGACTTAAATCAAAAGCATTCAGGCCATCTACCCAATCATAAGCTCGAGTGGTCAGGCATATCTATTTTGCTGTTTCTGGAAGGGAAGAGAGAAGTTTCAGGGTGTCCTGAAAGCATGTATGCGATGGACCAACAAATTGTGTCTTTCTGAAAAAGTAGAGAAAAGGACTTGCAAGCACTTTAACTGCAACTTGAACTAAGAATCTGTGCCTCCAAGTGCAGTCACTAATCCAGGACTTATCCAAACTGGAGGAATGCTTTGGTCAGCAGAACTGGACAGGAAGCTCTCCGGAGAACAAGCTGTCTCATAAGATTTCCGTTACCTGCTGCTTCCAGGCGGCTGAAAACGCCTCCGGGGCAGCTTTTCCAAGGGTGGTTTTGGCACTTCTTTCCCCAGATGGAGCCCAGAAGTGCAGGAGTGCACAGAAACCAAATGTCCTGGGAGTGGAGTTGATTAAATGTTTTTAAACCAAGGAAAAAGGGGGTTGGGGGGAGGGATCAGTTCAGGTAGAGTTCAAGTTTGGGGGTCAAACTTCAGGGACCCCTGGGACTCTTTTGTAGTGAGGCCATTAACTTGCTCCTTGAAACCGTACCCCGGAGAGCTCTTCCTGAGCAGAGGCCTTAGTTCCCAGCATTGCCCGTCTTTGTTCTGTGTGGTCCGAGGTGCGCAGAGGGAGCCCAGAACCACGCTGTACTTGTCTGCGAGAGGACAGAGTCCAGCCAAGTCACAGAGCTCAGTCTTCATCCAGCCTCAGATGCTTGCTTTCCACACTGCCTTTCAGACCTTCAAATGACTGACCCTTGTTCAGATCTGTTTTTCCTGTGGAGATTGGATCGTTTCAAGCTGCCTTTTTGCACATTGAAATCGTTGCAGGCTCTTCATGACACCACGGGCACCCTCCCAAGATGCCAAATGGCTGAAACTTCAAAAGGAGATCCGTGTCGCCTTGAAAACTGAGAAATTCCAAGATTTTTAGCTAGTCGTGGTCATTCTCTAGATGTTTATCTCGTGTGACTGACTTTTGAGATGGATTTCTATATTTCTGAATAGCTAATCAGACTGGATTTTGATTTGGGAGTGAGAATAACTCAGGAAGCAGCCACCAGAGGCGTTTTCACTGCCCTTACCTCAAGGCTCCTTCATTCCACCCTAGCCCCTACTTTCTGTGTAGCACTGCCTGCTTTGTGCTCGCTGGGAGAAAGTTAGGGTTTGGGTGATTGCTTACAAAGTTCCCCAAGTCTACTGGCTAAGATAACGCAGAGAGCGGCAGAGAGTGCAAGATCCAAGGGGACCGCAGGCCAACGCTTGGTTTGAGACAGAAAAGTCATGGTGACTCAGAGAGAAGAGTGAAGACTCATTCTAGCACCTCTCCGAATCCTAGGAAATCATTCATTCATTCATTCACTCATTCATTCAGTGAATGCGTACAGAGAGCAGATGACATGTAGTAGCTGCTTTGTGTGAAATATGGAGATTAACATAGATTCCTCTCCTTCACCAGGTGCTGTGAAAAAGGAGCAACCATGGCTTAGAGGCTGCATGAATGTCAGAAAATGTGCCTCGCCTTATTATACAGGGATGGACTGAACTAACTAGACAGTTGATATTAATTCAGATGGCAGAAGATTTGATTTCAAGCACACACACCCACAGCTCTCACATGCCTTCTCAGGTGGTGCTGTCATCGGATGCTCCTCACCTCATCCGCCAGTGCACGGACATCTTGCTTCCACCAAATGAAAAAAAAAAAAAAAAAACCAACTGTCAACATCGGAGCAGAGCAGCTGGAAGATCTTTTCTGGACAGGCCTAGGTGGAAAATGTCCGTGGCTATGCAGTCGCTGTGTCAACACAGCTGTGGGCAACAGGTAAAATGGACATCATCATGGATGGCAATAAAACTTCATTTGTAAAACTAGGTTGGGTTTTGCCGATAGGACATAGCTTGTAAATCCTGGCTTTAAAAGCTTAACATTTGTGACTTCTTTAGTCCTTCATGAAGACAAGTAGCCAATGACAAATTTACCCAGGATGCCCTTACTAAGGTGGTGGGTAAGTTTGATCATATATTCTGGTCACGGAATTGTCTCTTCACTTGGGTTGGCATGAAGGATGTTTTCATGATTTGACTTCTGAAACAAGGGAAGACAGTCTACACATGTCTTTTTTTATATATGATTTGTTTTTAAGTCACTTTAGTGGGGGGTTTTAACAGCTCTTATAACATTTCATACATCAATTGTATCAAGCCTATTTGCACATCTGTTGCCATCATCACATTCTTTTTTTGTCTGCTTTGGCTTTTGTTATTTTTTTAATCATTTTACTGGGGGCTCATACAGTTCTTATAGCAGTCCATGCATCCATCCCTTGTGCACCGAGCACATTGGTAACAATTGTTGCCATCATCATTTTCGAAACATTTTCTTTCTCGGAGGTTTCGGTCTGAATGTTTCTTATTGGATAACTATAGCCTCACTCTCAGACCCAGCAACCTCCAGGGGAGATTTTCATTGCCATGGCTCCATTGTAGACAGCCCAACCCTCTCTGCATTAAATACAGAATTATCCTCTCCTTTGACTCCCACCCTTTGAGACAGAGAACTCCGTAACACTCTCAGAACCATCTGATCCCAGGAAGACTGGGTGTCCAGAGGTGCCTTAGCAGCAGTGCCTGCCTTTTAGATTTCCTTGAAAACTCTTGATGGAGGCCCTCTGCTCTGACAGCCATGGAGTTGCCCTGAGTCAGAAGTGAGCAGAAGGCAATTAACTAGTAACAGAAACAACACCTGATCCGAGGCAGGTTTCAGGACGCTGACTGCCCTATAGGGACCCCAAATACCTGTTCCCACTACTTCTGCTTGGCAGGAAACGTGGGAGGGGGAAGTGCATCCAGAGGCCACCCATCCGTCCTCTCACTCTATGACCCAACCAACCAGGGCTGCCCACAGAGCAGGTTTTGTGTGAGAGGCCGGGACGCTGCCGGTTTGCAATCTGTGAGAAATGCAATTTGAGGACGCGCTTGCTTCACTCCCAAGGCCAGCCTGAGGCCACCTGAATGAAAACCAGATGGACTTCTCGGGCCTAAGACAACAGTGAGCAGTTGGAGGTCCTCTCTGGCGGGACCACCAGAGCAAGGCCAGAGCTGCTGGCCATGACCCCTGGGGTGCCTATTAATGCTCTCCAGATCTGGAGTCAGCCCAGTTACTGCCCCACCTCCAGCCCAGGGACATCACACCGTCGTAAACTGGTCATCTGAGACTGTTTAAGTGACCCATGCACCCTGCACTCCTCCTCCCCAGCTACAGAGGCTAGACTCTCAGATGCCCTGAGCTGGGGGATTTGTTTTGGCAGCAGGAGCAGGTGCCGTCCAGCACGGGGATCTGAACCCCGGTGGGAATGCCAAGGCGGCCTGCAGACTTGGGTGGCCCCTTCACGCTTCCACTTCCGCTGTCAGCTGACTCGTCTACCACCCACATACTGGAAGGTTCCGGCAAGTACAGAGATTCCTGAGCGAGGGCAGGGTGGGCTGACCTCCCTCGCTCTCACCCCTTCCAATTCGGTCTCTGGAAAAACTGGGACACTCGCAGTTAACCGGCTGGACTTGGGTTTTTATGTGCACCGGGTTAGATGAATATGCAACTATTCTCAGGGTTGCTTCTCAATCACTCATTTGAAAGGGGCCTTGTAAACAATAAGAACTGGCTCCTTCTTTTTCATCTCCCCTGAAAAGAGAAGAGGGATCTGTTGACTCTGTTTCCTGAAGCTGAGTGTTTTTGCATCCTAGTCATACAAGGTATCACCAGAATGAGCTTTTCTTTCAGTACCCTAATTACTAAAGTCCAGCACATCCCACTGGAGACGCAGAAGGTCACTACCAAGGCATGCGAGTGACGAAGCAGAGGTTCCACTGCCCTGAAAGCAAACCTTGAGAAAGCCTGCAAGTCACGTGGTTTACATTTCTCATTAGTAGCACAGATTGTGGACTAATATCCCTTCTCATGGATGTCCTTACCAACCATCTTTCAATTCCTACTATTGTGGCTTGATGTGTTGATGTGTGCCTGGGAGCTTTGTCACTGGTATTTCAAGTACCAGCAGTCACCCATGCTGGTCAGGTGTCAGCAGAGTTTCCAAACTGAGATCAACGAGGAAGAGAGGCTTGGTGATCTATTTCCCAAAATCAGTCAATGACCACCTTCAGGGTCCCAACAGAACTCTGTCCAATTCCCTGCTGACAGACAAACCTTGGCAGCAGGGAGGCCCTCCACATACACAGTGGCCAGAGAAATGGAACCGAGCAAGGACCTTGAAGATGGCGCAGGACAAAGCGGCATCTCCGCCCATTTTACATGCATGCACCATGAATCAGAACCATCTTGAGGACAATGAACAGCACCTGACCGCCGGCTGTTCCCAGAGCTGTAGCTACCGCAGGATGACAGCCCCTAGACTTCGTGGCATGTGCCAGACCTGCGCTCTTTGTGTGAGGACCATGCAGAGGCCCGATGAGCAGACCTCTGTACTATGGGTAGTATGGCTGGCATCTGCAGAGGGACTTTTGTCCTCTCTTCCATGTATGGCATGGTGAGAAATGGTCACTGAAACATGGTATCTTCCATCCGAGCAGAATCTGGGATCTGATGGGCATCCATTGCTTTAGATAGACAGGTATTTACAGGGCAGCGCTCCATGGACAGTTCCCAGAAGCTCGTACTCACACAAGGACCTTTTTAGAATTGGGATAATCTTCTCTCTTTAGGTTCTCTCACCCAGAGAGTTTAAGATCTTTAGAGAAACATAGTGCCCAGTGAGGGTAGGAGAGGAGATGAGGTGTAAAAAGGGACACATGAAGGGAGGTCACATTTTTGGGGGTGGGGTGGGGAGCTGTGAAGCAAATGTCTATTGAAGGGTTTAAGGCATTCTACACTTATTGAGTGCTTATTAACATTGAGTGCATTGTGCTTAACACTTTACAAATAGTATTTCTTTCAATGCTCACAGCAATCTTCATTACTCCTGTGCACCACAAAAGTAATCGAGGCTTCAAGAAAGTAGAATGCCTAAGATCAGAGCAAACTATCCAAACTCATTGACATTGAATTGATCTTGACTCATCACAACATGGTAGGACACAACAGGAACTTCTGTAGGTCTGAGGCTGCAAATCTTTGCAGAGGCAGAAAGCCCCATCTTTATGCCAAGAAGTGGATGTTAGGTTTCAATTGCTGATCTTGCAGTGGGTAACCCTACACCACAGGTCTCTGAAGATCAGGTTGGATGCGGCCAAAGAGGGAATAGACTCTAGAAACCTAACTCTTGTCTGCAAAGTCCCACCAAAACTAAAGCAGCCAGTGGCATGCTAGAATGGCCATGCTTTCTGGCCAACTTTTCTTGTCTCCCAAAGTCTAACGATCCAGTTGTGGTGGCTACTACATTCTGAAAGACAAAATGCCTGCTAAAAATCACTCAGGGCAGATGGAGCCCATGATGATAACATGGGAGAAAGGTACTATTTTTATTAATGTTGTTAATTACCATCAAATTGATTTCATCTCAAGGAGATACTATGAGTTTAGACTAAAATGACAACATACGGTTTTCAAGGCTGCGATACTTCAGAAGCTGGGCCTCTTTGGACCTATCTTCCAAGGAGGGGAAATCCAGACACATACAAAATCAAAGGCACCAGGAACTCCTAGACTTGAGAGCACACGTGTTGAGAAGCAGGCACACAAGCACACACACATATTGCACATATATACACATACATGTGCACCTGCATGCTACATGCACATTCAATGAACACATGCAGGTCTGCATGTACACATGCATAAATATAAACACATGTTTTAATACACATGTAAAAGCACGGGCACACACGCTCACATACCCCAAACTAGAACATTAGCTGTTGAGAGATCATTAATGTAGAAGAGAAACTGTCTACTGAAATATTAGCATTTTATTTCTGTTCTACCTGCTGTTCTATAGTCTCTTCCCCCTGATGACTGGGGTGAGGGGCAGGTGCATTGCTATCACAAGGGCAGAAACGTGGTACTATCCTCTGCTTTCTAAGAAAAGATCGGTGACTATGCAGCGGTGGATAGGCCAGGCATGGCCTCAGAGGGAGGCTGCCAACTTCTGAGGACTCTCAAACTTGGTTTCCAGTCCTTATGTGTTTGCAGAGAGAACATAAGCAAGGGGCAAGCAGTGTTGGGACACCAACAGTGCCCAGCAGTCAGGGCAGCCCAATGGAATCATAGGAGCCTTAGTGGCATAGTAGTTACAAGTTGGACTTTCAACCACAAAGCTAGCATTTCTAAACCATCAGCCATTTCATGAGGCTTTCTATGAGGGTGTAGGATGCCTGCTAGAGCTTGATCAATGGCAATGTAACTGAGAAGAATTACTGAAACCCAAATGAAGCCTGAAATGATAGTGGGAAAAGAGGAAAGTAAAAGGAAGTAGAGAAAAGTGCTGGGAGACAAATGGGCATTTATAGAGGTTGAAATACAGGCATGTACGTACGTTGATATATTTATGTATAAGAATAGGGAAATAGATATACTTACATGTTAGATAGAAAGATAGCAGACAGACATTGGGTCTCAACCCAAGTACTCTCTCAACACAAGAACACTTTGTTCCAATAACCCAGCACTCTGAGATGCCCACCATCTCAACATGATCACTGAAGACAAAGCGGGTACATGAGCAAATGTGGTGAAGAAAGCTGATGGTGTCCAGCTATCCAAAGATATAGCATCTTGGTTCTTAAGGGCTTAAAGATAAACAAGTAGCCATCTATCTGAGAAGCAATAAAGCCACTTGGAAAAAAGCACACCAGCCTGTGTGATCATGAGGTATTGATGGGATCAAGACCCAGAACAAAAAATTATATAGATGTGAATGAGGGGGAGTGCAGAGTGGATATCTCAAACCCATCTGTAGCCAATTGGACATTTCTTTATAGAAAGGTCAAAAGGTAGAGATGAGCCTGTCAGGGTGCAGGATAGCATTAATGAAATATACAACTTTCTTCGAGTTCTTTAATGCTTCTTCTTCCCCATTATCATGACCCCAATTCCATCTTATAAATCCAACTATAACAGAGTATGAACATGAGTACAGAGAAGAGCTGGGAACACAGGGATTCCAGAACCTATAAACCCCCCAGGACGCATATTGAGAGTAGTGATACCAGGAGGGGAATGGGAAGGTGGAGGGAGAAGGGGGAACAATTATCTACATATAACCCCCTCACAGGAGGATGGACAACCAAAAAGTGGGTGAAAGGAGACATTTACATTCAATGTAAAACATTAAAAAAACAGTAATTTATGAATTATCAAGTGTTTATGAGGGAGAGAGGTTTTGGGAGGGAGGGAAAGAGAAAGGGAGGGAAAAATGAGGAGGTGATACCAAGGACTCAAGTAGAAAGATGTTTTGAAAATGAGGTTGGCAACAAATGTACAAATGTGCTTGACACAAGGAAGCATATATGTATTGTGATAATAGTTGAATGAGCCCTCAATAAAAGAATGTTTTAAAAAGTTACAGTCTCACAAGCCCACAGGAGCAATTCTCAAAGGCAGTGAATAACGAAAGCATGGTGAGTCCACACCCTGGGAAGGTGGGCCTGGTTGCTCGCAGAGTAAATTGAACTCAATCCAGAGAGCCTTGTTCCATTGTTTAACATCTCCCTAGTAGAGGGAACCCCCATGGAGCCTTAGTTTTAGATCTCACTGTCAGATTACACCACAAGCTAAATTAGTAGGCAGGGAGGAGGTAAGAAATAAGCAGAGGTTTATAACCCTGGCTACCCCTAAGAATCATCAGGGGAAACTTCAACGAGTGTTTCCAAGTCCCAGACAAGGTCCCTGAAATCAGTCTCTCAGCACAGGCACAGGCATCGGTGTCTACCCCACCTGATTCCACATCTCTTAGGTGTAGTGTCATCAGAAAGTATACGATATTGGTAGAATCAGAACCAGGTGAAACCTGGTTATAAAGCAAAGGACCCAAACCAAATTCTGGACAAATCTCGGAACTTCATCTGAGCCTCCACTCTGTGACCCAGAAGAGCCCTATCTATTTATTGACTAAAAATATCAGAATCATTAAAATTATCACCCCTATTTAACTTTAAGGAGGAGGTATTTGCAACCGACTTGAACTACAGAGGGCACTCGTGATCCTACCCAGC
Source organism: Nesogale talazaci (assembly GCA_004026705.1). Classification (NCBI taxonomy): domain Eukaryota; kingdom Metazoa; phylum Chordata; class Mammalia; order Afrosoricida; family Tenrecidae; genus Nesogale; species Nesogale talazaci. The sequence continues at coordinate 24,083 of PVJH01009012.1, forward strand.
TGCAAGCTAAGAATGGTCATTCTGGCCGGCCCTCCCTTATGTTTTAATTCTGAAAGGAAGGACAGACACCTGGGTGGAGGGAGGGACAAAGAAAGACTCCCCTCCCAGATATGCAGACCTAGATGTATCTAGAAAGCTCTAGACACTGTAAATACAAGCAGCCACTGTGGCTCTTGTGTCCTTTCCTGAATAGCCCGTCAGTGGCCCCAAGGAAGCTTCCATAGAGAAAGGTCTTTTGAGTCATGCTAGCAGTAGAGCGGGGCTAGAAGTCCCAGGGCACAGGGGACTCCTCCCGGAGGCTGCTCGTGGTCAGGCTGCAGATGCCTGTCTATCCTACACTGGATAGCTCAGAAGTCATATTTATCTTACATTATTTTGAGGCTTATGTTTCAGGTGGTGTTTGGAGAGGTAACATCTGTCAGGAGGTATTCATGGAGAGGAAAATCTCTACTTTTCAAGAGAAAAGTTGCCAAACGTGTTGAGTTAGAGGAAAGACCGGCAATTTATACACATCATCTGTGCTTTCATCACCCATCGGGACACACGCACAATGCACCTCATATGTGCAGTGTGTTTCACGTGGTACGGAATCTTTTCAAGAGTTCCTATTTTGAAGAGTCTGCTGTCTAAAACTGCAGAGGTCATGTAATAAAGAACCCCTGAGTAGCCTGCCCACATTCTGAATAAAAAGCCATGGAGTGTGCTAAAGATAAAGAAACCAAAACAAACTCACAGCCACGAAGTCAAGTCTGGCACATGATCACTTTAGAGGTCCCAGTAGATCAGCCCGTGGGGCTTTCTGACTGTCAGGCTTCAGAGGAGCCGGAAGCCTCATCTCGATCCTGAGGAGCAGCTGGTGGGTTCCAACTGCTGACCTTTCACTCAGCAAACCAATGCCTAATCCTCCATGCCTCCAGGACCCCTTTGTCAACAGACAAGGATATGAAACCTAGGAAAAATGAAAAACTTCAGGCATGTTTACACATATTGACTTCTTTTAAAATGTTCACAGTTTCATTGACATAGAATTCACATACCGTATAATTCAAAGGTTTAAACATAGCAAAAGGAGTTGTGCAAACATTGAAACAAAACATTTTAGAACAATTTCTTCATTCTTGTACTTATTATTAGATTCCCAATTTCCCTCAGCCTCCCCTCCCCTAACCCCAATAAACTATTAATCCAGTTGCTGTCTCTATAGATTTCCCTATTCTGACTTTCATAAAAGAAAAACATTAAAAACAATGACAACAATAACAAATGATAACACAGTAAAACTTCAAGTAAAAGTAATCAGAAAATAATAAAAACTAGAACAAACTTAAAGTGGGTCAAAAGGGAAAACAAATGATAAGGTGATACATTTTAAACAAATTATACTTCACTAATCTATTTTCCAATACACGCAGTTGGGTCAGAAGATTATTCACATCTTGGTCAAAGACCAGAGGGGATTCACTAGCGTTGTAATTGGTTTTCACTGTCATCCATGGCTTTCGGCAGCCTGGGTGCTCAGGACTTAATATCTAATATAATTTCTTCCTCTGTCTTGGCAGTTATTATTATGATACAATCCTTAGATTAACCAGGTTGGGGTTGGTCTATTTCTGCTTCTTCAGTGCGAACATAGGTAACATCACACTTGGATGACTACTTGTTGTACAACAAGGTTATGAGACCCCAGTGACTATACTTTCTGAGAGCTGGTCATCATCGGAACTCTTCACCATAGTTTGCTATCGCACACATAGCTTCAGTGATCACTTAAGGAGGAGAAGTATTGAGGAGGGTCACATCACCAGAACGAATTGTTTTTAGATTAGTGCTTTGATTTAGTGTAAACTCAAAATCCATTCATATCTCTATGGCTTCTATATGTCGCAGGTCCACTTTAGAGACAGCATCCTCATAAAAAGTATGATAATCCTTCTGGGAGATCATTAATTTATCCAATAATATAGAACTTAAAATACTGTTGAGAAAAGGAACGTATACATGTGCAGGGCAGTTTTTTAGATGAAAATACATGGATTGCTGACTTGTACAGATTGAAAACTGAAGTGCTTGGACAGTTTTTACTCAAATAATGAGGGTTGGTGATAGGGCAAACTATTTAATGATGCTCATTCAGAGCTATGCTTGCTGGACAAAAGCTTGTCATAAAAAAAGCAAAGAATATGAAAATAGCTACTATCTGGTAGTCTTAAGTTGTTATTTATTTGGTACTCTCAAGGCAAGAGATTTAAACCAAAGTCTATTGACTTCCAAATCCATAAGGCATTTCAGCCTTAAGCCCACCAGAGGATTTCAATTCCTTAATTTGCTACAGGTGTGTTTAAGGCGCATAATGATTTGCTTAATGGAGTTTCCAAATTGGATCCTTCTGGTGCGCCCTATGAAGGACATGCTGCATCTCCAAAGTACAAAGTCTAAAGTCTTGGGTGCCTTTAGCAAGAAGCCTGGGTCACCAAGGGCTGGATAGAAGCTGTCAAAAGGGCCAGATTAGGAACATAAAATTGGGTGCATTCTCCCATTGAGGGTTTCCATAAGTAATGTTGACTGTTTTTCCCAATGACAAGTTGCTGCTCCTGGTTTTCCTACCGATAGAGTTGCAAACACCTTCTCTGAGATAGCGATGCCCTCGTATCCCCCATTCACCTCCCCCAACATATTTACCTGGATTTCCTTCTTCTACTGCTGTGTGTTTGGGCTGTTTCGGGCTTCTTGTTACTTCAAACCGTGCTGTGACATACAAGGGAGAGCATGTGGTTCTTCCTTCTTTGGGATAGATATCTGTTAAAAGTATTGTGAGTCCTAGGAGAGTTTGATGCCAGTTGCGTTAGGGAGCCCCACATCACATTTCACAATGGTTGGATGTGCTTACAAGTCCACCAGTCAAGGATAAGCATTTCAATCTCTCTGCATCCTCTTCAGCATTTGCTGTTTTCTGATTTTGTTTTTAATTGAGCTGTCATTGCGTGTGTAAGATGTTATCTCATTGTTGTGATTTGCATCTCCAGGATGGCAAATGATAATGAACATTTTTTTCCCCACACATACTGATTTCAGAGTAGTAATCTAGAAAGTTTGCTTTCTGATCTCTCCTTTACCTGTTTAGTCCCACAACCACATCCAGGCATCTTCCAATGCACAACACACTGTTTTATTTCTTCAGTACCTTATTTCACATTGTTCTTACTGGACTTTTAAATTTTCTGAATGACACTTGGTGTCCTTAAAATGTCAATGATGGGGTGAAAAATAGCTATTTTGAGATCATTATAGATTTGAACATATAGAAAACAGTAAGGAGATATTTGCAGTTCTATCATTTCTTTTCTTTTTTTTTTTTGGCATCACTGCCCTCAGGTGGTGGGAGTAGGAGGCCCTGCAGTTCTATCATTTCTAACCTCTAAATCTTAATTTGTCATTGTCATTTTCAGGGAAACTATGTTTTTTCTTCATGTGCGCATCAGTGGCCATAAGTCAGTTTTGAGAATAACTCAATGTCTCTGTGAGCAGAAGGATGGGGTTATTTCTGTGAGACAGAAGGGAAGCAAAGTTTCAACTGTTCCCAATCAGGTTTTCTTTTCTTTTCCTTGTAAAAGTTATAATCTTTCTAGTTATAAAACTGTATTATCCTAACACACCACATTAAACAAAGATCCTTAGATTTGATTTTGAACCCCTCTAGTACAGTGTTTCATCAACATTCAAAAAAAGATTTCTCAACTTTTTCCTCCAACTTTTGAGACTTCTTTCTTAAGATCAGTTTTACTTCCCTATCATCTGAGTGTGGTTCGCTGAGTTGTTCCGTAGGCAGTCTCCTTAGCCCATGGATAATCAATGAGCATGCATTATGTACAGAACATTGCAATGACTCAAGAAAACCACCACCTCCAAGGAATTTACAATCTAGATAGGCAGATGATACACAAAGATATAAGAGGGTGGCCATTTCATCTGTGTCAGATATTACCATTATAAAGAGTTTCAAGTATATTAACATAGTCAATACTCAAGATCATGTGAAGTACAAAGGGGAAATATTTTACACTGGGGTTCAATTAAATAAGTCATGAATCTAAAGTAAGTCAAAATTAAGAAATAAAGAAATCAGATAAAGGTAACAAAGAGTATGGCTTTGTTCATACCCCATATATGTATAGATTGGTAGAAACAGATAGAGACATAGAGATCTATAGATTTAGATATTTCCTATCCAAGTATATATATGTATATATATATACACACACACAGTACCATTATACCACTGTAAAGTTATAACACATATCACATCACCTGGGAAGCCATGCTTCCCATTCCTGATTGAGTTTTGGTAGAAGAACCATTGTGACTTTTAGACATTTTTAGCTTCTGGCTGTGGACCCTGCATTTGGCCTTTCTCTTCCTGACCATTAGATATGTGACTGAGCAGCACCACCACCACCACCACCCCCCCCACCAAATGAGAAAAGTCTTGAAAGTTCCATGTGGTTATTTTTGGATGATGCCAGAAATCGCAGAACTCAAGAATGAGGGAATACACTCAAGGGAGGGACTGGGGTAGGGGGAGTGGAACAGAATAACATCTTGGAAGACTTTGACATTTGGGACACCTTTAATCTTCGACTCCTTAGGACTAGTCTGGTATGAATTCTTCTAAAAGAAATGATTACCACAAATCTGCTATAATGTAGTTTTAATCTTAGGAGAGATGTTCTAGACAGCTGTGTGCATCTGTACATACCGCACAGAGGAGGTTAGCTTAGAAGAAAGTAGGTAATGAAATCTAAGGAAGCTGCATCCTTCTCATACCAATAGCAAGAAAAAAAGAATAAGCAGGTTGCCATAGAAACTATTCCAATGAATGGTGACTGCAGGTGGGCACCTATGAAGGGAAGCATTTTTCTTAAATTAATGGGTAGAGAGGATCAGCACCCACAAGCAATGGATCCTTCTATGATAGCCTGGATGTTTCAAATGTTTTCTTTGAATGTGGGGCCATTTTTGAAGACTATGGAATTTCTTTGAAAGATGATGTTAAGAAATCAATCACATGGGATGCCAAGGTTCTGTGCTTTGGGTCACTGATGTGTGAGTGAGATTCCTTGAAATTCAGAAGCTGTTTTGATTCCATGAAGGCAGGCTGCCAAGAACTACAAATGGGTTCCAGAGAAAGATAGCAATGGCAAGGAATTATATTTGTGAGGAGCAACAGTCATAGAGGAGATTTGGGCTTTGAATTGATCGACCATTTTTCTCCAAAGAAATTGTGAGTTCACTCTGATTTTATATGTAAATCTTCTATCCACATATCATTTGCCATCTTGCCCTACATGGGGAATCAGGAGAAAGTTCTGGGGTTTAGAGCAGTACAAAAACCTACACCCCAACTCCCTGTCATTGAACCAATTCTACCTCATGACAACCCAGGAGTACAGAGGAAAGGTGCCTCTGGGTTTCAGAGAGTGTAACTCTTGATAGGAATAGAAGGCCTCATCTTGCTCAGGATAGCTGGTGGATTCAAACCAACAACCTCATGGTTGGCGGCCCAATGTATAACCACTACCCGACCAGTGCAACCTTACTTGCTGAAAGATAGGAGGACTTGAAGCACTTGCTGTTGGAGATCAAGCTTGTAGCCTTCATTATGGATGACAACTCAATGTAAAGGAGGCCAAAATCCTCCCAAATGAATCTATAGGCATCATCCCGAAAAAACAGAGAAAAGACTGAGTTGTCAAGGATGTCGTCTTGCTTGGATCCACAGTGAACACTTATGGAAGTAACCGTCAAGAGATCAAAACGTATGCATTTCATTAGGCAAATCAGCTGCACAAGAACGCTTTAGATATTGACCAGCAAGGATGTTATTTTTAGGACTAATCTGCGCCTGCCTCAGGGAGGTGGTGTTTCCTTTTCTATCTTTTTTTAAACTGAAAAGCATGTATTATTTCATAAATTAATACTTAAATAAGAACAATAGAGGAGGTATTCAAAACTAGATTATAAGAAAGAATTTTAAAATAGGAATGAAAAATATTAAACAATTCCTGAAAAAAAATAAAATTTTTGTTAGAATATTTCCATATTTCTTCTTGATTGGCATCCTCACTTGCAATAGTCTTCACTTGTATCTGAGCATAAATGCTTATGTAATTTATTCTTAATAAATTTTTTTTACTGGAGGAATAGGACCCATTTCTTTAGAACTAGGTGAATTTGACAATAGTTATTGAGTTTGATATATTAGAAACAGGTGATTTCTCGCCTCTGAATGCATTATGCTCATCTTTGAAAAACTTCTTTTGGCTTCTGCTGAGTTTACAGCAATTATTCTGGCAATTTTTTTTTTTTTAGCTTTCTGAACACTTTCAGGAATTGCATGATTCACTGATAATAAATTGTGGAAATTTATGGTGCAACCCAAAGCTGAAATGAAGGACAGTGTCTCCCTTTCTGGTGTTTGTCACATCTTTCTCTTTATATTATATATTTGTTTACTGATAGAGACCAATTCTAGGAAATAAAAATGAAGTATTTCATAAAAAATATGAGCTTTATGAAACGAATAAATAAATATTATAAACATAGTTCCATCTAATATATTGTACCTATTGACAGCATAAACATTACTACATATGCTTTGACTATGCTGTTGCACAGATGAAGGTTACAAAAGAGTAAAGAATGTAGAGTTGTGATTTCCACTGTAGCGAGAACCCTGATTCCCAGTGCCATTTCAACACTGAACACAATAAAAACTCAATATCACTTGTGCCAAACCAATGGAACAGGCTAAATCCCACCATCGGTTACTACCAGGTGACGTCATGCATGTTGGCCTCAGATTGTTATCTGTAGTTGTCTCACTTTCTGAAGAACACCCTGTACAATATCTGTAAAGTTGGCCTGTTTATTTTGCAAATTCCTGTTTAACTGAGAATCTCCTAATTTTGCCATTACATTTGAGGGTCAACTTTTCCCCTGAGTATATGATTCTTGGCAATTTGCTTTCTTTTTTTAATTTTTTTTTTATAATTTTATTGGGAGCTCTTACAACTACGACAACCTTCAGCACATCAGTTGTATCAAGCACATTTGCACACATGCTGTCACATATATTTCCAAACATTTTCCACTTGAGTCCTTGGTACAAGCTCCTCTTAAAAAAAAAAAAAGCTCCCCTTCCCCCCCTCTTTTTTAATGAATCATTTTATTGGGGGCCCATACAACTCCCATCACAATCCATACCCACATCAATTGTATGCAGGCCACATTTACACACCCATTGCCATCGTCACTCTCAAAACATCCTCCCTCCCTCCAGGCCCCCAGTATCAGTTCCCTATATTACCCTTCCTCCCCCCTTTCCCCTTTCCCCTTAGTAATTTATAATTGTTATTTTTTCATACTGTACACTGTACAATGTGTTCCAACACCCGCTTCCCTGTTGTCCGTGTCCCAGAGAGGAGGCTACGTGTAGATACCTGAAGTTGGTTCTCCCTTTCTATTCTTCTTTCAGAATTTTATATATGTCATCTTATTGCCTTCCTGCCTGCAGGGTCTCTGCCAAGAAATCAGAGCTTATCCTTATTGCTTCTTTTCTGTAGGTGACTTTTGTTTTCCCCAAGCTGTTGTTAGGATTCTTTCCTTGTGTTTAGTTTTGGAAAGATTGGTATTATATGTCTTTTCGTTATCATTCGTCTTGGTAATTTTCTTTTGAGGTTTGTTCAGCTCCTTACATGCATATCTTCTCTTTCATGATAGTAGGGGAGATTTCTTTCAATAACTCTTTAACAAGTTTCTCTGTTTTTTTTTTCCCTCTTCCTTTCTGGCATTCCAATTACACATATGTTTATCCTTTTGACAGTACCCCACATAATTCTTAGGGTTTTAGGTTTTTTTTCCTTTTAACTTTAAAATATATGAGTTTAGCCTTCCATTGAAATAATTCTACTTCTCTGCCCTTTCTGTTTTTTACCCATTTCTGATTCATTTATTTTATCAGTTTATGCTTGCAGTAGTTTCTTGAATTCTTCTGAAGCTTTTTAAAATGTGTTTTTCTTGCTTTAGTCCATACTCTTCTCATTCAGTTTGAAGGCATCTTAATACTATTTTTTTGAATTGCTTATCAGATAGTTCTAATGCCATTTCTTCCTTAGAAAGGTCATTTTATTCTGTGTTTTGGCCACTGTTTAAGCCACTCTGTCTTGTTTCTTGGGCTAAGGAGCTGTGGTGATGTAGCGGTCTATGTGCTGGGCTACTAACCACAATATTAGCAGTTCAACACCACTAAGTGCTCCATGAAAGAAAGATGAAGTGTTCTTCTCCTGTAAAGATGTAAAACCTGTGAAAGCCAGGCTACTGTCCAGGATGCTTCTTGCAAAAGTTAGAGTTGGTAGCACCCTATCTCCTGTTTACCTCTATTCTTTAGGTGTCACTAAGAGTCAGAATTGACTCAATGGCTGTGAGGGTTTTATTTTTGTCCCCAGTTTACCTTATTTCTTCTTGTGAACTGTGATTGTTTGTTGTCTCCAAAGCATTGCAATATTGTTGTGGTTTTTCTTATGTACTAACCACCTGTCTCCTATTGAGTGTGATAGAAAATAAGAGTGTGTGCACAGTTCTGTTTGCTGTTCATGTCACACCGTTGATCACTGTCTACTGATGACCTGGTGGTAAAGGAGAGGATAGTGACCCTCTCTTAATAGGTGTGATTGCAGGAGGCATGAATATGACTGAATCACATGGGCATGGTTTTTGTCTCCTTTATGTGAACATGAACAAGATGATCCCATTTCTTCCAGTAATTCAATTCTTGGGGATTATATCTCCTGGATGGCCATGATCTCAGCAGCCAAGTCCACGCACCATGCAGGCAGGAAACCAGGGGTGAGAGGTCATATTTTCAATCATTTTATATGCATGTGAAAATTGGGACTTGCTTAAGGAAGAATGAAGGAAAAACAATGATGCATTTGAACTATGGTGCTGGTGAAGAACAATGAAAATATCAAGGGCCATCAAAGGAACAAAAAGGTCTATCTCAGGCTGAGCCCTGGAGGCATAGTGGTTGAGTGTGGCGGGTCTGCAACCCACTGGCTTGGCGGTTCAAATCCAGCAGCAGCTCTCCAGAAGCAAGGCTGGGCATCCCAGTCCCACCAGAGTGCAGTGATGCCCCCTCCCCCCCCTAAAAAATATCTATCTATTTTGGAAGAAGTACAGCCAGAGTTCTCCTCAGAGGCGAAGACAGAGATCTTTTTTCCTCATATACGTTGGATTTGGTGTCAGGAAGGACATCATACTCAGGAAAATGGAGTGACAGCAGAAAGGAAGTGAGCCCTTAAGGAGATGGATTGACACAGTGACAGCAAAAGGGGGCTCAGATGAAAGAATGCTGTGCAGCTGACAGGAACAAGAAGGGTACTTTCTGGTGCACGCAGGTTCACTGTGTATCAGAGCATACCAGAAGGCTCCCACCAACAGCAATAGCAGAAACAGCCACATTGTGTTAGTGTTTGTTTGGGGCTGTAGATTTCAAAGCTTTACACATAGGAGGTGTACAATTTGCTACCTATTTCAAAGGAAATCATTAATTTGCATAATAGACTTTTATGCATTGCTCTGCACCGTAGCTACCAAATGATTATGCATGCTACTATTGTTGTCCTGGAATATAATGTAAAATGGAGAAAACTGGCATTGCTATGCTTCAAAATTTAAGTAAAACAATTTGGAGTGTCTTACACATGTAGTGAGTTAAATTCACTATAATCTTTTCTTAATCGTTTTTTTGTTATGTCAGACATTTGAAAATTCATGGACAGAACAATAACTATGAGGCAAACTTTATTTTGAAGAAAAAGAAGTGAAGCAGAGATTGATTCACTGTTACCAAGTTTTCATACAGCATCCTTGAGCAACTGAGTGGAGAAGGGGAGGAAGGCCATCCACTAAAAGCAGTAAGTGAGGTAACCTTATTTCACCTGAAGGTCTAATTAATTTCACCAGCAAAAATGAGACAATACCTGCCATGCCTATTAAAAGACTATCAAAAGACAGATTGGTTGAAATGTTCTATAAATTGAAAATGACTCCAAGTGATCCTCATTATTCGTGGATTTGATATTTACAAATTTATCTACTTGTTAAGATTTACTTGCGACTCGAAAATCAACACTTGCAGTGTTCCCTTGGTTAGTCACAGACTTGGGCAGAGGTTGAAAAAAATAGTTACCCAAAGTGTATATTCCCACCTTTGGTTCACGCTCTACCTTTTTGTCTTAGAGAAAATACTGCCAAAAAATGTGTCATTTTCCATCGCCTGCTTAAACCAAATCAAACCAAAATCTACAAACAAAGCCACTTCCATCAAATTGATTGCAACTCACAGTGACTCCCCAGGATCAAGTGTAATTGCTCCTAGGGTTTCTGAGGCTGTAGACCTTCATGAAACCAGACTGCTGCTACCTCTTCCCCCTGTGCTGGGGTGGAAGTGGTCACGTGTGGGCTAGCAGCAGAGGATGTAGCCCCTGAACTTCCAGGTTCTTTGAGGTTTATTTCATGACATGTTTCATATTTTTGTGCTTTTTTGTTTCAATAGGCTGAAGTTTTGTTTGCTAATCCTAAGAGCATGAAAGTTTTGCTGTGCCTTGTGGAGAAAACATGTGTGATAGGTAAGCTTTACTCAAGCATAAGTTATTTTGTTGTTGGGTATAAGTTTAATGTTAATAAATCAATAGAGCCTATTAAAGTTATCTCTAACCAGAAACACTCATAAAATAAGAAAATGTATTGATTGTTTGGTGGAAGTGTTATGAGCAGGCTCTGTTAGAAGCCTGATACTGTATTTCCCCTGGAGTAAGTATTTAGTAATCAATTATTCAGTATTCATGGCAACTGGATCGAGCATCAAGTACCACAAATAACAAGAACCAACTGTACGTAGTTGTGCACATAATTGTATACATAAAGGAAATGCATGATGATTGTAAATAGGATTGAAGTGATTTCACTTCATAAAGGACAGACGCTTTTCCTAAACTTGTCAAAACCAAGCTTTTGCTCTAGACACCTTGGTGCCACATAAATGTCTTTTAATAACAGAGATTCTAATTTCAGTAAGAACTATTTCATTCTGAAAACAAACCTCAAACAGGTCCAACAAAAAGCTATGGGGAGAAAGACACATTTTGTAATCTTTCATAGGCTTAAAATTAACCCAAGGTCTTCACAGACATAGGGAATTAGAATATCCACTGCTGAAACTTAGAATACATTCTCTTTCAGGGAATAATACACATTCTTTCTCGTTTGCTTCTATATACAGTAAATATTGAAGAAATTATCTGTCCTTTGACAGTTACCTTTGAGTCATGTTGACTCACAGTGATTCCCATTTTTCTAAGAATGTTCATTAGTATTACAAAATGCTTTATGGTATTATAATCAATATATATATATATATATATATATTTTTTAGGCATCACTGCCCTCAGGTGGTGGGAGTAGGAGGCCCAGCCTTTGCTCCTGGGAGCTGGAATCGAACCTCCATCCCAGTTGGCCGCAGTCCCGCGCACAACCACTACGACACTGGGGCTCAGCCGTATTATAATCAATATTAAGTGAAGAGTAACATATAAAATCAGGAAAGCAATGACTCCAATTTCTTAAGTTCATATGCATAGGAAAAAGAGTTAAAAAGAAAATACAGTATAAGAGTTCATTCCTTTCCCACCGATTAGCTTTCCTTGATATAGTCCTTGTGCGGATGGCACTGGATGGGGCAGTTGTTCACTCCCTGGTGCACAGGATCACTGTGGCTGGGCCCAGCATGATGTCCCCAACCAACAGCCTTTCAGCATGCAATCCAATCTCTGGTTGGGATTTCTCCTGGACCAGGTCATGCTTTGCAACTGGAACTAGCCCCACAGTGAGGTGGGAAACCACACCACAAGGACTTAATTTCCCATGGGAGGTGAGTAAAGGCATTTGAAATGACCAATTCTCTACTCAATAACTCAGAGAGTGCTTATTGATTGACTTGCCAAATACATTTCTTGGCATTTTATGCTCAACAACTTGCCTCTGTGGGCATGAGAGCCAAGAACTGGAGCCACAAATTGGGACTTCTTCCTTTTTGGACACTGTGACCTGCTAAAACTTTCTCAAATGTGTTAGTGCTTCTCATTCTTGAGGGACTAGAAAAACATCCTGAAAAATTACTTCATGTTGAAAAATGCAAAAGGTATTTGTTAAGTATGTTCTGTTGTCAAATATTGTGCTAGGAACCTTGAATTGAGTCCTATATTCTATCAAGACTGCAATGTTTCCCATTAGACTGCCCACAGTGGCCATTATAGATAATTGTGGATTACTATATTGGAGAAGTCCTGGGTGATGCAAACAATTAGCATACTTGACGTCTAACCAAAGAGGTTGGAGGTTCAAATTCACCCAGCAGTTCCCCAGAAGAAAGACCTGGCAATCTTTTTTTTTTTTTTGAATAATCAGCTATTGAAAACCCTATGGAACCCAGTTCCACTCGGACACATGTGAAGTTGCCATGAGTTGGGGTTGACTTGACAGCAATTGATATGTGCATGCATGCACACACACATATATATTTTTTGAATTGCCAATTTGATAGAAGTAAAATATGTCAGTTTTCAAAAATCAGCTCAAGAGCAACTGTTCATATGTAGGAATGCTAAGAAAATGGTGTTTGGTTTGTCTGCTACATGTTTTAAACTCTGCCATTATAAATATCACTCTATTAGTTACTTGATATTCAAGTACCCTCTTACCAATCCTTTTGACAAAACTTGAATACAGCCTCACAAGTTAAAACAATGTCTTCCCCCTCAATGTATGAAAGCACTTGCCCCTGATAACATGAAGAGGAGTCCAGAATTTTCCCTCCTATTCCCAATTCTTAGCATTTTTTGAGGTCTAGTAACTGACTCAGGGACTCAGAATCAGTGTCCTTTATAAGATCACATGGATGACATCAACAGTGAACACTCTTTTCCTACCTATTACGGCTTTAGAAGTCCCCAGAACAGCATCTTAAAGGGAGGCTCATGCTGGGAGTGACACATAAACTAGGATGTGAAGGATTGAAAGTATTTATACAGGCAGCATGTAAGAGAAGGAAAAGTGCTTCAGGCAATGGTTTAAAATGAGATGATTTCAGTATGAATAAAGCTTTCAGTGTGGGACTGGAGGACTGGTAGGACTCACAAAAGAGAAGATCGGAAGAAAACACATTGCGAGACACATGGTCCTCATCCATTTTTACTTCCGCTAGAATCACTCCTGGAATAGTCCTTGGTGATGCTCTCACTGGTAGGCCTGTGCAATCCTGGAACATTCATTTCACATCCTTGCTTTTGAATCTGTTTAGTCATTGTGCAATCCAGAAGAAGGCATAATTGTGGTAGGCATATGAAATAAGAAGGAAAGATTGTATTTTCTCTCACCGCTGAAAATACCAGTTCTTTGTGAGCAAGAACTGTTTCTACCTCCAATTAAAAAAAACAAAGAACAGCAAAGCACCTTAACAAGTGTTTTTAATACATACCATACTGTGGTAATGTGAGAACATGAAGACCTCTTTCTTTAGCCAAGGGCTTGGATTCCAGAGTTAGGTAGGTGGATTTAAAAGGTTTGATGGGCCTGCTTAGATAGATATCCAAATAAGAAATTAAAAGTATGGAACACAAAATCACTGAGACCCACATCATGGTGAAGGAAATCCAAGACAACACCCAAAATGACCTCATAGAATGGACACTGGTGCAGAGGGCACTGGTATCTCTGTTTTTGCTAAATTTAACATGACTAGCCAAGTAAGAAAAAGTGATTATTGGAAAAATGTGAATTTCTAGCCAAGAATTTGGGTGATGGAAAACTAAATCTAGTTGAGACATTCATTTTATAATATAGCGATTGCTGGATAATTGGATATCTCTCATATTTTAAAATGTGGACCAGCTTTTAGCATGGTCCTACGAGCTTATATTTTTATTAAAATAATAAAATCTACTTTTTATATCTAAAGAAGTGTATGTTGATCTTGAACCTAAACAGTCTACCACCTGGTCTGTGGAGTTATTATATTCTTTCTATTTCTTGTTTAATTAAAAGGCTAGGGCCAGGCTTGAAGGCTAGAGTGTGAGCTTGTGTAGACAATTCAAAGTAGTGGGTTTTTTTTTTTAAAGATTTAAAAAGAACATTTAAAAATTTACACACAGGACCATTTTCAGGGGAAATAAAGACCAGATTCAAACTTCACCATAGTTCTTGACGAAAGACTAAGTATGCATTGGTGCTGCCCTCCTGCAGGGGGAACAGAATCCAGCACAGGCCTGTGAACAGTGCTAGGAGCCATCAGCAGTTGGTTGGAATGAGAGTGGTGACAGAGGAGGGAGGAGGTCAGCTGGAGAGCGGCTAGATTGGTGTCCTGGCGATGGTCCTCTCCAGATGTCTCTCTGTTCATTTCTACCTTGTCCGCTTCACTTACATCCACTTTCCTAACTCAGCCAGAATCAAAAGTACTCAAATAATTGCCCTGGGCTAGATGATGAGAGATTACTGAGGTTGGGTATGACTAAAGCCAAGATCTGTCACACGAGCATTGTGTACCGTGAGCAGGAAGCCCAAAGGAATAAAAAAGTAATAAAATAATGATTGTGGTTATGAAGTGTTTAGTAAATCTAAATTTCCATGATATATTAAATAATGAAAATGTTTCTTAAGAAACATCTACCCTAATAGGAAGAAATGACATGGTCTTAAATCAGTTAAGTTCAGTTATTGAGAACTTGTTTGAGGCAGTGTTAACAAAAAAGCAATAAGACTAAAAAGAGGAATCACACATGATTACAGTGGTGCCACTTCTGTCCCTCTCTACAACATAAATCGAATATCTAAGGGAGCACTAAAGATTGTCTGATGGCTTGTACTGAGGCTAGAACCTTTGCTATGCCTTGGAAAGACCAAGTATAATAAGAAGTCTCACATCCTTAGGAACGGTCCCCAACCAAACCCCCTGCTTTTATGTCACAGGTAGCTGGTTTGAACTGCTGACGTTGGGATTATCGAGCAACATAGAAATATAGGGTGTGTGGTAAAGAGAGCCAGAGAAAAGGAAGAAGGAAAAACTTTTAACCTCTCCCTTAACATCAAGCTCTAAAGAATGACACGTAGAGTTTGGTTCTGCACATTTTCATTTTGGGTGGCTCTTGTAGTCCCTATGTATTCAAGCTAAGATTGAAAAATTTGCCAAATGATAAAACAAGACACTGTTAATTTATCTTTGAGGAGAATTTATTCAATATTTATCTGGTAGTCACATTTTGCTGAGCATCATCGACTTTGTCTGGAAACCCTGCTTAGTAATAGTTCTGCATTATAGATACAACGTATGTGATTCTGCTGGTAGGGATCCACCCTGATGCTGAGGCAGGCTCTCAGCAGGCCTGCTCGTCTCAACTTGTAGGATTGATCTTGGCTTCGGTCAACAAATTCTTTGCCCATTTCAGGAAACTTAGAAGGCCTTTTGAGTTTTTACTTACTTGTCTTTTTTATTGCTTAACCTTTTTCATTTGGTTTTGATCACATTAGTCATGCCACCCCACGTCCTACTTTCTAAAAGCTGCTCTTCACATGCTGTCCCTGTCACAAGGGAACGTCCGTTGTTGTTAGGTGCCATTCGGTCGGTTGCGATTCACGGCAGTCCTAGGTCTTACAGCGTGAAACACCCCCTGGTCCTGCGCTACACTCAGAATCCATCACGCATTTGAGTCCATTGTTGCAGCCAAGGTGCTAATCCACCGTATCAAGGGCTTCCTCGTGCTTGCTGGCCTGCCACTCGACCCGGCCTGATGTCCTTCTTTAGGCACTGGTCTTTCTTGACAACGTGCACAAAGTACATGAAATGCAAGTCTCACCGTCCTTGCCTCTAAGGAACATTCTGCCTGTCCTTCTTCTAAGACAAATTTGTTTGCTATTTTGGCATATCTTGGTACTTTCTTTTCTTTTTCTTATTTTAAGAATAATTTTATTGGCAGTGAGTACAGCACTTTTGACAACCCATACATCAATTGCATCCAGTACATATGTGCATGCATATTTTGCGATCATCATTTTCTAAAGTCTTTCTGTTTGAGCCCTTGGCAGTAGCCCCCTGTATTTCCAATATTCTTTGTCAGCATGCAAATTCAAATGTATGGATTCCTGTTTGGTCTTCTTTATTCACTGTCCAAACTCCACATGCATAGGAGACAATTGGACCACACAACCCGACCAATAGGTAACATTATGAGAAATGGAGAAATGATTGAAATTGTCAAGGATTTTATCTTCCTTGAATCCACAACCAATGCTCAAAGAAGCAGTATTCAAGAGAGAAAAGACTTTGATCAAAATATTAAGTAAATCTGATACTAAGATATTTTTAGGGTATTAAAGGATAAGGCTATTACTTTGAGGACTAAGGGCTCGATTCAAGCCATGGTCCTATCCATTGCCTCATATACATGTGAAAGTTGGACATTGAACACTGATGATCATAGATCAATGCAAGAATTTGAATTGGGAATTGGAGAAGAATATTGAAAGTACCATGGACTGCTAAAAGGACAAATTGGTCTGTACTGGAAGAAGTTAAGGCCAGAGTAGCCCTTGGAGGCAAGGGTGGCAAGAAACTTTACATACTTGAAACATATTTTCAGGAGAGACCAGCCACTGGGAAAAGACACCATGCTTGATCAAGTGGAAAGGCAATGAGGGAGAGTAATGTCCTCAACAAGATGATTGACACAGTGGCTACAACAATTGTGAGGATGGCACAGGACCGTGTGATGTTTCATTCTGCTGTGCATAGAGTTGCTATGGGTCAGAGCCAACTGGAGGACACTGAACAACTATAACCATGAGGCAATGGCAAATATCATGGCTTGAATCTTCAAAGTGGCCTTGACCAGAAGATTTACCCAATGCAATGAATTAGTTGATCACATGGCTGCTGCTCCCATGAGCATTGCCTGTGGAGCTAAACAAAATGAAACCCTCAACAACTTCCATCTTTTCTGTTTCTCAAGATGCCACCTGTGTTAGTCTGGGTAGACTAGAGAAACAGATTCATAAACACACATATGTATATAAGGGAGAGGTTTATAGACAAGAGGAATGGAACATTGAGAAAGCATCCCAACCCAGTCCAGTCCATGTCCCTAAGTCTGATATTAGCTCATATGTCTGATACCAATCCATAAGTCCTCTTCAGACTCATGAAGCACGTGCAATGATGCCGGGACAATCACAGGCCAATGAGTGCAGAGTCTTATGTATCTAATGGTGGTAGAAGCATCTCAGCACTGGCAGGGATCTCCTGTGGCTCCTCCAGTCATCAGAACTCAAGGTCTATCAGCATGCTGCCGTGTGTCTCGTCAGCTGCAATGTCTTCCAGGGAGTGAGTCTTGTGACTTGTCAGTAGAGTGTCTCCAAGGGACTGCGTTGTAAGTCTCTCATCTTCAAGGGGGCAAGATGGCCAGATTTCCCAGAATTCTTGGGAGAAAGCCATGCCCACACAGAGGTCTCCTAGGCTATCTCCAGCTTGACAGGTTAGACTCCACAGGTTAGACTCATAATCCTCAAATTAACACAAAATTACATGACTGCCATACCACCTAATTGTCCAGTTATGAGGATTGTGATTTTCTTTACATTGAGTGCTAATCCATACTGAAGGCTGCAATCTTGGTCTTCATCAGCAAGTGCTTCAGGTCCTCCTAATTTCCAGCAAGCAATATGCCTTATTTGCAGATTGCAGGTTGTTAACCAGCCTTCCTCTGATGCTGACGTCACCTTCTTCTCCATATAATCCAGTTTCTTTGATTATTTTCTCACCACACAGATGGAAGAAGTGTGAAGAGAGGATACAACCCTGATGCACACCTTTCCTGATTTTAAATTTTACAGTATTCCCTCGTTCTTTTCACACAACTGCCTCTTGACCCATGGGCAAGTTCCACGTGAGCGCAATGTACTGTTCTGGAATTCCCATTCTTTTCAAGGTTATCCATAGTTTGTTATGATCAATTCAGTGAAATGCCTTGGCATAGTTAATAAAATACAAACAAGCACCTTTCTTATATTCTCTGATTGGAACCAAGGTCCATGTGACATTAGCAGTGATATTCCTTGATCCATGTCCTCCTCTGATCTGGTCTGAACCTCTCTCTATGTCCTATTACAACCAATGTTGGATGATCTTCAGTAAAATTTTACTTGCACAGGATATCAATAATATTTCTGTATAATTTGAGCATTTTGTTGGATCACCTTTCTGTGGAATGGGGAAAAGATCTTTTCCAGTCAGGTGGTCAAGAAGCTATCTTCCAAATATTCTGGAATAGAGAGGAAGTGCTTCATCAGTTTGTTGAAACGTTTCTCTTGGTAGCCAATTATTCCTGGACACTGGCTTTTGATTAATACTTTCAGTGCAGCTTGAACTTATCCCTTCAGTACCATTGGTTTTGGGTCATATGCTACCTCTTGAAATGATTAAACGTGGGCTAGTTCTTCTTGGGTCCGTTACTCGGTATTCTTTCCATCTTCTTTTGATGCTTCCTGCATTGTTCAATAATTTTCCTCAAAATTTCAAGTATTGCAACTCAAGCCTTGAATTTTCTTGAGTTCTTTCCATTTAAGATATACAGAGTGTATTCTTCCTTTTGGTTTTATAACTCTAGGTGTTTTCACATTTCATTAAAATGTTTTACTTTGTCTTCTCAGACTGCTCTTCAAAATTTTCTGTTGACCTCCTACCCACCACCAGGGCAGTGATGCCTAAAAAAAAATTTCTGTTGAGCTCTTTCACTTAAAGAGCTCGTTTCTTGAAAGGAAAGGCAGTGAATTTTAATCAGGTAGTACATTATATAGTATACTGTGGAAATTTACTCTTTAGTGGTCCACATATGTCTACTAAGAGGGTGCCAGTGTCCAGAAGAATAATAACAGACATTGTCATGCTGAGCACAGGAATAACTTGGAGATACTGAGAGTATGGTTCCAAAGAATATCACAATAAAAAATCCACTTGAATTTTTTGGTTTTCCTGTACATATAAAGGTTATCTTCACACTACTCTAGTTGATCATGTGTGAAATGGCATGAAAAAGTGTGATATATGGTGAGAACATCCAAAATGTGACAGAAATACAAAATGAACACATTTTAGAATACGTGTTTAAAAAATGGCACCCACAGACTTGCTTGACATAGTGTTGCCTAAACTCTACAATTTATAAGAGACACGGTGAGCCCAATAAGGTTAAAGGTAATAAAATAAAGCTTGCCTTGATATGTTATCTATTAGATCAATATCCTTCACATGTGACATTGAGGTCTAAATTGGTCAGATTCAGAAGAGTCAAACTATTCATTTGCAATATAGGCAGTGATACACCAGGCATAGCTGTGTAGAAGAGAAAGTTGGCACTACTGATTTTGTAAAGTTGAGTGTCTGTAGCTGCATTCTCCAACACAGCAGCTTCCTGCCACATGTTACTATAGGATTATTTATATTATTCACAATAAAAAGTGGCCCTAGAGGCATTTCAAGTACTTGATAGCCACATATCACTGGTGGTAATAATAATGGGCTGTATAGATTTTAAAACCTTCCTCCCAATGCAGAATGTTCTGCTAAACAGAACAGAAAACAAATGCAACCATAATACCACATTTTATTACATATAGTAATTATAATTGTGCTATGTGTCATGAGAGAAGTTCAAGAAATGATTGAATTTTGCAATACAGGAAAGCTTCTTTTAAGTAAGAGAATCTTGAGGTGAAACTTAAGGATAGATATAAATGAACTAATGAGTTGTGCAGGGGCAAGAACATCAAATTAGAGGAATCGGCATGTATATAGGGCCTGGGGTGGCAGAGACAAATAGCTTTGAGGGGTCAGAACGAAGGCTGGCATGGCCCAGTGACACAGGCACATGAGGAGAGAGATATAAGACAAACCTGGGGAAGCAGGTAGGGACCTAGAGGATCTTGTTAAGAATTGGGGGCTTTATCTCAAGGTCTACTGAAGGATCAAACACTACCCATATATCTAGGAATGAATTTTGGACTGAAACTAAATCATAGCTCTAACTTAAAAACAATCAGTTCTTTTAACATGCTCGACAGTAGCTCTCATTAAGGAAACACAGACAATATGGATGCTTTAGCAAAGCGTGGTGAAAAAATTAGATGGTGCCCAGCTATCAGATAGAATAGTGTCTGGGATCTTAGACGTTTGATTCCAAACAAGCAGCCATGTAAGTGAGATGTCAATTAAGTCCACATGGAAGAAGCATATCAACATCCATGACCTAATGATTGCAAATTATATAATCTAAAGCCAAAAGGGGAGAGGGTAGGATGGGATGTAAAATTTGTAAAATTTTGTAAAATTTGTAAAATTTTTGTAAAATTCTGATTTTCAGAATACATGGATGATAGTAGAAGCTTAAGATAGCCTGAGCAGCAAAAGGGTGGTTAGAAAAAAATTATATAAAGAGAGTCAAATTCACCCAGGAGAGTGAGGGAGCATGGGGGATAGACAAGAATACTTAGATGATTGCACACAAACCTCAGCCCTCTCATATGACTATCCTGAAGAAATGGACAGCAGCGAATTCATCTGGGGAGTAAAATTAAGCAAGAAAAACACAAATATAATATATATTTTAGTTCCGTTATATAGATGACATTTGGGGGACCTGACTTTTGAGATGAAATCTAAGACTACAATAACCTAGAGTGTTTTCCTCTGTATTCAAAAAAGCACAAGGAGTATAATCTTTGCCTGTTGACCTCATATTGTCCTGTACAAGATACAAGGAAACTTATGACACAAGGGAAAAAATCTCTATCACATTATGTATTAGTAATTGTTACTTTTGCCTTCAAGCAATTTCTGACTTAATAAAAGATTTCCCGATTCTTCAGGAATGTAAGAACCTACTTTTCTTATTTATTTACTACTTTAAAAGTGTTTATGTAGATTGAATGAAGTTTTGCAGTGCAGACCATAGGTTTCACATTCAATAACTTGTACACATTTTGCTTCACCTCATTCACTACAATCTCTTTCTGTGTCCTCATGTTTAGTTTCCACTCTTCCATCCGTCTTAGTTTTTCCAAACTTTGATTTTGGGTAAGTGCTGCTCCTTGATCTCAAGTAGTTGTTTTTTTCAATTATAACTTAATTAATTAATTGCTATATTTTTTCTTAAAATATATCTTTATCTTAAAATTTTAATTTCAATAATTTTTAAAATATATAATTCAAATACCACAATAATTCAGTGGTTTAGACATATGAAAAATGCAATCACCACTGCAATCAATTTTGAAATATTTTAACAGTTATTGACATACAATTCAATGATTTAATCATATTTAAAAGAATTGTGCTATTATCACCAAAATCAATTTGAAGATATTTTATTCTTTCTTGTTTCCATTATTTATTAGCTCCCCATTTCTCCTCAATATCTCTGCCATAATCCTAACAAACTATTAATTCAGTCACTGTCTTTGTAGACTTACCTCTTCTGTATTTCATACACAGAAAATCATACAAAAAAACAAGCAAATAAAACAAGAACAATAGCAAAATAAAAACCAGAAATCTCAATAAAAAGGAATGTGGAAAATGTTTTAAAAGTAGAACAAATTAAAAAGGGGTGAAAGGGAAGAACACATCATAAAGTGTTAAATTTAAATCTACCACATCTGCATTAATCCACTTTTCAATGCATTCTGATAGTAAGGCATATTTATGCACTTGGTCAGTTGTCAAAAGGGATTCACTGGAGGATTAATTCATGGGAAGAATTCTGCAATGAATTTGGGGCTTTCACTAATGTCCATGGCCTTCTGCAAACCAGGTTCTTAGAATTTAGGCTCTCCTACCCCTGGTCTAGATTTCTTAATTTACAATCTTTGGATCACAAAGGCTGGTGTGCTGCTTCAATGTAGACTTAGCCAACACCTTGCTTAGAAGGCTGTCTGTTTCAAGACAAGGCTATTCTTTTAAGACAAATGCTATTCTTTCTGATAGCTGGCCACCATCTGATTTCTTCACCCCATTTTGCTAAATCACACATATCTTCAGTGATCTTTTCATGAGGGCAAGTCATAAGTAGGGTTGTCATAAGAATTAATTGCTCTTGGATTGGGACTATGATTAAGTGCAAGTTCAAAATCCATTTATATGTCTATGGGTTACATATGTCCCTGGTTCACTTTAAAGACAGCATTAACATTTTATTAGAGAATATTATAAATCACATCCATGGAACAAATGATCATTCTATTAAGAGTATCATTAATTTAGTCAATGGTATAGAATTTCAAAACTGTCAAGACAAAGTAAGTGTACATGCATAGGACAGCTATTAGACTACAACATATGGGTTGATGACTGGTATAGAGTAAAAATTTAAGTGATGGCACTATTTACGCAAAACATGAAGTTTAAAATAAAAAAGCAAAGAATATGAAAAGCAAATATATAATAGACTTAAATCACTATTTATTTGGCATCTTCAAAGCAAGAGATTTTTTGGTGGGGGGGGGGCATCACTGCCTCTGGTGTTTGTGGGCGCTACCCAGTGCTGCTCCTGAGAGCCGCCGCGGGATTTGAACCCCCAAGCCCGCGGGCCGCAGTCCTGGACTTACCCATTTATGCCACCAGGGCTCAGCCCAAGACAAGAGATTTTAATCAAAGTCTAATGACTTTCAAATTTATAATTTGGGGAAAGTAGGCAACTGTATCTTCTCACACTAGGGCATTTCAGTCTTACCTCCCCAAGGAATTTTTCAGTTCTTCTATTTTACCACAAGTGTGTTTAAGAAAAAGCTCAGTTCACTGAGGATTTCCACATCAGAATCTTCTATGAAGGATGTTGTGCACCTCAAAAGGACAAATCCTGAAGTCCTGGTTGTCTATAGCACTCAGCCTGGTTCACCAAAGGTTGAGTAGAAACTTGGTCCAAGTACCAGATTAGGAACATAATACAGGGCACATTCTCCCATTGAGAGATCTGCAATGCAAAATTGCAAGTGTTTTTCCCAGTGTTAGTTTTCCAAGACACCCTCTCCCACTTCTAGACTTCTATTTCCATTAAGGAAATTCATTGAACATCTTTACAGGAGTGTCCATTGACTTTGAGCGATGGCAGGAACTGATTCATCTTCTTCACCCTGCACCCCTAACATGAAAACTGATCCCAGCTGAGATGAGGCCTTTTCTGACAAAGTGTTTCTTCAGATTACAAATAAGCGGTCATATATAGACTAGGAGCATTAGACAGGTACATCATATTGTTGTCTGGGATGCCGCTTTAAAAAATTACATGACCTAAGAACAGCTTTGTCTTGGTATTTATCCTTAGAAGAGTGGTCTCATACAATTTTTGCCATTTGCTGATTGACTAGCTTTGTTTAGTAGAGTGGTTTCCAAGTCCATCCATGTCATGAGGTGCTTTGTGGTTTCAGCCCTGTTGGGGGATGCCTAGTATTCCACTGTGTGTGTGCACCACAGATCCTTTATCCATTCTTTTACTGATGGGTATTTGGGCTATTGCCAGCTTCTTACTAACCAAGCTACATTGAACATGGAAGATCAAAACCTTAGAAATTTTAATTTTGTTCATTTCTATGAGCGTTTTTAGGCCAAGTAAAACAATCATGAATATTGATAGTTTATTGGTACCATTTCTGATAGGCATTGATTTGAGAAGTTTACACGTATTAACCCATTTATCTTTCACAACAACTCTCTGGAATAAGTATAATTATTACCACCCACTATGACAGTTATTAAGCTTATATATATGTGTGTGTATATGTACACACATACATAATCAAGAACCTTAAAAACCATAACTTCAAACCTCATATTATAAAATTTCCTTTATATGAAACATGAACTACTAATAATGGGCCACTCTAGAGAGACAAACAGCAAGTCAATGGTTGCTAGGAACTGGGGGGAGGTGCTGGGGGAAGGAATGCTAATGGGTGACTAAAACGTTCTACATTTTGTCTATGGTGGTAATTGTACAGCTTTGTGAGTATTCTATTAACTAATGAATTGCACAGTTTAAATGAATGAATTTAAATGACATGTGAATTATATATCAATGCAAATATTTTCAGAATATATTACCTATAGCTTCATCAGGAACAGAAAACAGTATGGTAGCAGTCAAACATGTATAGGTTAGTACAAACGTGTTTCTACCAGGGTTCCATTTCATGTGTGCATGAGCTTATTCCAAATCAAACATGGTCACACATGCTTCTGTGATCAGTACAGCTGCAGACAAGTTTTCTCAGTAATAGATGTGCCTTCCTCCCATTAGTGTCTTTAAGAAAAAACTCCAATCAAAACAGTGACTTCCTCGTGCAAGCTCACCTGTTGGGCTTGTTACATTCAAGGCAGAGAAGGCAGCTCAGAAGTTCGTGGTGGCCATTTTGGGAATTCCAGGGCATCATCTTCCTAGTTCTCTTTAAGGACACATGGTGATGATGGAAGGTTTTTAGGAAGACATTTTTTAATTGAAAACTCTATTAGCCTTCCATTTTTATTCAAACTGAATAAAAGTTCATTGAAGAACTTTTTTTTTACATTATGACAATTACTCCTTCAAGAGTAATCAGGTTGACCTATGAGAGTTTCATTGGGAAATTTTACCCCATCCACCTTCCACATCTGATCTTGCCCCTTGAGACTGCCTTTAGTTGACAAAACTCAAAGGACACTGAAAAATTACACACTGTTTGTGCTCCTTCAGGGGGCTGAGATTTATTTTGATATAGTGTAAATCGAAGAATGCATATTCTTCCTGGAAGGGTGAGAGGAATGGAAATGCCATTTCAGAATTATATAAACCTAGATGGAAACAGTAACTTCACAGTTTGATGTTTTAGTTTAAAAACAGTTTCTATGATATTGTAGCAATTTTTTTCACTTACTCTTATTTACATAGAAATGCCTATATGCACATATTTATGTTGTCGTGAGTTGGAGACTGTTTAATGACAACAACAGAGATAGGTACAGTGACTAGTAGAACTTTACTCTCTCTCAATTTGAGGTAAGAGTGAGAACATCTTTCTTGAATGAGGACAGTGGCAGCTTGTCAAGTAGAGCCACGAAATTGCTTCCAACACGGTCAAACTTGTAGCAAAATTTATCTGTTATTTATCTGGTATCTCAACATCCCTTGGCCACTTGATCCATAAAAGTAACTTCAATGTCAGCTCCTTCGATCTTTGTATGGCTATTCCCCTACTTACAGAAGTACTGACATCTTATTATTGAGACCTCAATTTCATTTTCCATATCTTGCCTGCCCTCTCTAATCAGCATATTCAATTGAAAGAATAAATATGATGTCTACTTGGCTGATATTCACTTGGACTAACACAAGGAGGAAATGTTAACCTGGTCCTATGATAACATTATAAATAAAAGGTGTAGTAGTCTCCTCCGTGTGAACACAACTTTTTGCTAGTCCTCTTCATTTATTGAAATAGAAAAGAACACATCCACCAAAACAATACTACCTATTTCCTCAGGCCATATTGATGTACTCTATCAGCATGTCACATGCGGAATGCAGGACATTTGTAGTTGGGGTTGAGCTTGAGTCATCTTCAATCAAGTCAGAGGAAAGTTAAGAAACATGTGCAACTCCACGAGAAATATAGGGCCACATATGCACAGAGTATCCTATATTAAAAACACTTTGTTTGGAAGTGTTCAAGATAAGCAACTGACTGGTAAGGAAAACATGTAAAGATGACGAGGTGTTTCTACTCTATCTTGTGTCTCAATTCTTCCCTTGTATCCTTTTGAGAGGGCAGAGGAGTTTCCAGATGATACAATGGTCAATGCATGTAGCTACTAACCAAATATTTGAGGGTTGGTTCCACACACAGGCACTTTGGAAGAGAAACCTGGTGATCTCCTTTTGAAAAACTCTGCCATTGAAAACCCTCTGACACATATCAAGTCACCATGAGGGTCAACTTGACAGCAACTAGTGTCCAGAACAGGGCTTGCTATTTTGATAGCCATGGGCA
Source organism: Nesogale talazaci (assembly GCA_004026705.1). Taxonomy (NCBI): domain Eukaryota; kingdom Metazoa; phylum Chordata; class Mammalia; order Afrosoricida; family Tenrecidae; genus Nesogale; species Nesogale talazaci. Next base: position 50,258 of record PVJH01009012.1, read on the forward strand.
GATTCACTTAGCCTTTACAATGGAGGCAGCTAACATATTTGCTCACCATGTTGCCTAGATGTCATATAAAAATACTATGAGATTAAATAATATTGTTATTACATAGAACATAGTTTGCTGAAAACCATGTTTTAACTGTTTTTTAAAATATCCATTTCTATACCTTCTGTCACCAGAGTCCATCCCCTTCTTGGGGTAGCTCAACTTAGAGTCAGGTATAACTCACTGCCTGCTAGTTGGTTCTGACTCATAGTGAGCCTATTGGACAGAATTGAACTGCTGTTTTGGATTTATAAGACTATAAACTGTAATTAATTTCTTCATTTGAGCTAGCGAATAGCCTGATCTTTTTCTTGAGGAGTGTTTCATGCCTTCTAACTGCTGACCTGTGGTTAGCAACTCAACTCAGAACCCATTATGCCACTTGCTCTCTTTAATAAAGTCAGTTACTGACTAAGACTTTTCTGCAAATGACAACGTTTGTAAAAGGAAGAGAGGAGATAGACAACAGATGGCTTCAAAGCTCAGGCTAAGGTTGGCATTGTGGCAGTTAAGAGTTAGGAGTCTGGAGTCTTGCTCCACGTTCACAGCACGGGCACCTCCCCTTGGTTCCCCCACATCCCTGATGACACAAAGGCACTGAGAAGTGCCAAGGGCCACCTTCTTATCGTTCTTTCTTTCTCACATCCCACAGATCATCCCCACCACCAGCCATGGAGTTCTATCCCGACACCAATGGGGACTTTTTTTTAGGAGTAGGCACTCTCAGTAGATGGTTATTTGGTTGTACTTGAAACTGTTCATTTACTATGTGTAATAGGTTCATTATTCTAGGAATGTAATTGGAACCCGGACTGTTATTACTTCAGGAAATAGAATATAACAAAGCTATGCAGAAATATTAACTTTGCCCCAAAGCAGGGCAGCGCTCTCCTTGGGGAAAGTAAAGGAATCCATCACCCCCCACCTTCCAGTCCTCTCACAAACTTAAAGAGTGTTCCATCTTTGGAGATTTTAGAGGATAGCCAATCAAAATTCTTCCATTTACACATGAGAAAATTAAAGCCTATCTGCTTTTAAACAGATGGAATTTCTACTGCATGAGAGAATCATTTATAAAGGACACTAAATTTTGGAGTGGCTGAGGGCTAGGCAAAGAAGACTGTGTATTTAGGCTTGTATAGAATAATATGTTAGAAAGTCTGATTGGACTTATCAACTGATGCTATGATGAGAAGCACTGACTATATTTAAAGGTGAAGACAGAGAGGGAAGGGTGAAGATCAAATTTCATATGAATCTCAAGTGTAACATGAGAGGATAAGAAATCACATTTTGTGGTTTTCTTTTAAAAATTATGACGAAAATAATGATTAATTTTATAAAAAGATGGAGTTTAATATAAATATAACTCACTGTATACCACTCAAATAACCAACATAGAAATCTGGGTTGATATTAATGATTTATACTGGAAAGAATTCAACAAGTGGGCTTAAAATCATTAGAAATTCTGTGTCTATTAGTGTGAGAGACGCCGAGGATAATCTGAGGATTCAGAATAGCTGTATCCCAGAGACTTTGTTAGAGTTAGGTTTCTCTTTTTGAGGTAAGCTTTTATGGCCTCATGAGACTCCGTAAGAAGGACAGCAATAAATGCACACACACACTTTGGAAATTTCTAATTCCAGTCAGTCACCAAGCAAAGACTATTATTTTGCGGTATTACCAGATACATGATTGACATTAAAGTGGGAGTCTTACTGTAAGTTCTATACCATTGAGAATGCAAACATATTGCTAGACCCCAAGTAATTTATACATTCAACATTACTGAGTTGGGTTAGAAACCCAGCGCCAAAACAAACAGCCCAATAGAGGAAGATGCAAAGGACACGAACAGATAGCTCAGAGGATGATTATCTCAGAAACATAGGAAAAGAAACTTGCTACACTTATCTTAAGAGAAATGAAATTATACTGAGAGATCATTTGTCCTATCAAGTTGGCAGCCATCCCAAAGTTGTTCATCCTGACTTTCTGTTGGGGAGACTGTGGGAAAACAGGCACACTCACACACTGCTACTGGGGATGTATATGGTAACAACCCCAGTGCAGGTCCGCTTGGCAAGAGTGGTCAAGATCACAAGCTCGTAGTGCCGTAGAGTAAGTGTTGAACTGCTTATTGCAAGAGTGGAGTTTTCAAGCCGCCAACTGCTCCAAGGGAACAAGATGAGGCTATCTGTTCCCATAAAGATTTTTCATTTCTGAGATCCTATATAGAGTCATTATAAGTGGCGGGGGGTTTGATTTGGATTATATGCAATACTTGTTTAACCAATCATTCCATTCTTTAACTCTGTCCTAGAGATGTGAGATTTGGTGGCACAGGCGTTGAGTGCTTGTTTGCTAGCAAAGAGCTTGGTAATTTGAGCCCAACTGTTTCATGGGAGAACAATGTGGAAGGTGGTTCCTGGAAGGATTTCATCCCTGGAGGCAGGTCTACAGATAAACTTGTATATGTGCAAAATGGCATACACAAGGTGATGAACTGCATCGTTGCTTGTAATAACAAAGGGCTGGAAAGAGCTCAAATTCCCATTAGTATGGGAATAGCATGGTGGTGCAGTCACTTTAAAAATTGAGGAGACAGTCTAGATAATTATTGGAAAAATCAAGACTTAAAAATTGAATAGTGGGCTGAGCCCCGGTGGAGCAGTGGTTGTGTGCAGGACTGCGGCCCACTGGGTTGGAGGTTCAAATCCAGCCGCAGCTCTCCAGGAGCAAGGCTGGGCCTCCTACTCCCACCACCAGGGCAGTGATGCCCCCTCCCAAAAAAATGAATAGTGTGCTTCTCCCATGTATAAAATAAAGGGAGAGATCAAGAATGTTTTTTTTTTTTTGGTTATATTAAAAGCCCAGAAGGATGCAAGGGGGGAAACCAGGAAGGGTTTTCTGTTTGTTTTTCTGCTTCATACCTCTTATTATCTCTTTGTAAAGTATGTGAACTAATAAAAGCACACATTTTAAACAGAGGCAATAAGAAATAATTTTGACACCACCCTTCACCCCCTAAAAAAATATCCAAACTCAGTATACATGGCTTGGTTTATATTGCAATATAATTATAATAACCAACCAGAAAGTCAGCATGCATTTCATTGAGATTTGTTTTTTAAAGGTTCTTTAAATTTTTCCACCTTTATTTAGACATATAGGTGGTAGTGAGTTAAGCTATCATGGGTCTTTCGACTACAACAAACAGTTAGAGGCCCAGAAATTGAAAGGGGGCAGTTCTAGCCTGCCCTAGAGGATCAATATGCATCAGCATCACCTTGATGGCAGTGAGTTTGGTTTGCTTGCTTGCTGAGCTATCATATTTTCTATGAGAATAGCTATTCCATAAATGCCTTAACAAAGCAGGCTCTCTTATTGGAATCTCACTGTAGTAATTTCCTAACTACTCCTGCTTTGCTTTCTGCTATCTTCTCTCCACACAGCAACCAGAATCCTCCTGCTAAAATACGAGTGTGATCACGCCAGTTGAACTGTTGCCTCAAAATAACAAGGAGCGACAAGCGTGCGGGGAGGAAGACTGTCTATCTTATCTGATCGGGTTGTCGGCTTCTACTTCCACATGACTGGCAATTCTCCTCTAAGGGAGAGCTCAGGAGTTCAAACACGCCAGCCATTGCGTAGGATGGCTGTGTAGCCATCTACTTCCGTGAACATGTTTGCCTTGGAGACCCGGGGGTGCAGTTCCACTCGGACCTGTAGGGATGCTGAGTTGGAGTGAACAAGGATGGGCTTATTGTAGAATAAAGGATGGGGACCAATATTTTTAACAAATTGAGGCCCAATCAATCATCTGGAGACCATTACAACCCCAGAGACAGAAGAGCATGTGTAACCCCGGGCCTCACATCGTCCTTCTATTCATAACCCACAACTTACTGTCCATCTCACTCAAAGTCAATGCTCTTAGGAAGTCTAACGTCTTATAAAAGCCTCTCCCCCTCACTTTTGGGCCAAAGATCACTTAGAATCTCTCAGCTATGCCTCCATTCTTAGCCATCCCACCTGGGGATGCTGGAACAGGAACATGTCTCCGGGTGCAGTGTTAGGTAAGGTTAGGAAATGGCCCAGGGACAACTGTAGGAAGAAGGGACTTCTACTTCCTACTCATGAGGGGACAGTGCATCTTTGTCCATTTAGCTTCCGGTGCTGGGCACAAGTTGGGAGTCCACTTCCACAGCATGTTGCCAGCACCCCAGGGTAGCTTCTGCTCTGGTGAACATGACCACACCCTCCAGAATGAGCAGATGGTGGAAGAGTAGACATCCAAGTGTGTATATCTTCCTTAGGTGATCTGTCTAACCCCTAGAAGACATGATGTCCCTATAGCTGCTTTTCCTGAATCCTTTAGACTTCTCTCTCATCATTAGTATGCTCCTCTTTGACTCTTTATTAATTGCTACTGCTCAACGACTTGGTGTGGTTTTGTCTCCAGCTGGACCCTCCCTAGCTATCAAATTCCAGGCATAACTCCTATCATGAATTCGACTCTGTTTATCCTATGGACCTCTTCTCTGCTCCTCAAGTTCAGCAGACATCCTTCGACCACATACATCTTGCCCTTGCTGTTCCCTTTTTCTGAATTGTTCTTGACGCAGATCTCTCTTTCAAGTCTTTGCTAAAATATTACCTTCCCAGTAAGTTTTTTTTCTTGCAATTCTACCTAATATAAAAGCTCCATTCTTAGTCAATACAATCCCAAACAAAATTCCAACGGCATTCTTTTCAAGTTAGAATAACTAATCTTCAAGTTTGGGGAATAACAAGAGGCCCCAAGTAACTAAAACAATTTTGAAAGAGCAGAACTAAATAGGACTCACACACCAGATTTATAACTATATTATTTATCTCTGGTAGTTTAAAAAAAGCAACAATCATGAAGACCAATGGAATAGAATGGAGAGTACGGAAATAAACCCTCACATCGATGGTGAACTGATTCTTAATGAGAGTGCGAAGTTCACTTGATGGAGAAAAAAAAAGGCTCTACAGTAAATAGTGTTGGTATGTGGGCTTTGCAGATGCAAGTAAGTGAATCATCATCCATGTCTCACATCATACACACAAACAAAAAGTCCTAAATGGATTAAGGATCTAAATGTGCAAACTGAAACATAAAATTCTTAGAAAAACAACCAGGGACAATGTGGTCAGACTTAGCTTTCTGCACTGGCCCATCTAATATAATAACAGATGGAAAATGGAAAAAAATAAAATTAAAAACTCATAAAATTAAAAACTCTTGTTTATCAAAGCTACATACCAAAAAAGTAAATCTAGGAAGTGGAGAGAATATTTTTAGAAATCATATAATCCAATTATCAACTTACATATGAAACTTAAAAACTTAACAATGAAGCTAGATATGTGTTTTTATTCTTTTAATTGTTGCTTAGTGAAGTGCAACGGCATCCCTTTGTGATTTGAATTTGAATCCATTTAATGGTTAATGACTGTGAATCTTTCCATGTGTTGGATAGCCATTTGAATTTCGATTCAAGTACTTCGCTTCTATCATCTCTGGATCCAGGTGGTCACCATAAGCAAGCATACAAAGATGCTCACTGGATCCCATTACTTTTACTCCTGGCATGGGAGAGCTTCTCTTGGTCACTGACATGCTCTACTCCCTCAATGCATCCCTCAGATTCCGCAGGGTGTAGATGTTACACTGGTTTGCTTACCGCAAGGCCAGAAGTTCGAAGCCACTGATGAGGCTTTCTACTCCAGTAAGAAGTTATGTTCTTAGAAACCCCCAGGGGCAGTTCTACCCAGCCCTATAGTGTGGTCATGAGTCGGAATAGACTCAATGGCCATGGATTTTTGCCTCTCCAACACTTCTCTTGTGCACTCATAGAGTTTTGACGTGAGCCCCATTTACTATTTACCCTTTTAGTATATCCATATCTTACTTGAAGGACAAAATAACCCCCTCTGTGTTAGCCTGGGTCGACTAGAGAAATAAATCCACAGACACTAATATGTGTATAAGGAAGAGGTTTATAGATATGAAGTAATTGAACATTGAGAAAGTATCCTAGCCCATTTCAGTCTAAGGTCATGAGTCTGATATTTGCCCATATATCCGATACCAATCCATAAGTCCTCTTCAACCACATGAAGCACATGCAGTGACACCAGGACAATCAGACGAGTGGATGCAGAGTCTTGTGCATACAGTAGCCATAGAAGCATCTCAGCATTGGCAGGGGTCTCCCCATGGCTCCTCCAGTTTCCAGGGCTCAGGGTCCATCAGCATGCTGCCATGTGTCTTGTCAGCTGCGATGTCTCCCAGGGAGTGAGCTGAGAGAGACAGTGTCTCCTGCCTCCAAGAAGGAATTACCACCTTTTCCAGAGTTCTCAGAAAGCCACACCAACACAGAGATCTCATTGGCTAACTCCAGATTGACAGGATAGACTCCACCCCACACTCTTAATCCTCAAATTGATACCAGATTAGGTGACTGTCATACCCGCTGTGCTTTTGTTTTGTTTTATAATACCCAGGATCCATTTCTAGTACATTCACAATTGTTTTACAACCAGGAGGAACATTTCTTCAGTCAAATATTAACAGGATATTCAGATAAACACATAGCTTTAAAACAAAAAATATTCCAGTTTCATCTTCTCTTTCTTAACCTCAGATGATTTTACCCATTAGTAAACACATGACCTTGCATTTCTGGCTCAGTCAAACCAGAAGACCCTGGCCCTTATCAATCATCTTGTTTGACTTTCCAGGTTTAACCCTAAGTCATTCCAGATGCGCCTTTCCAATCTAGTACTGCACCACAGCACCTCTAGCATTTTTTTTTAAAAGATAGATGCAGCCAAGACATCCATTCAAGAGTCATAAGTTTCTCCTCTCATGCCCACTTACCCTTTCCCTTCCCCAAACTCAGACAACCTTAGCTCAGGAGCCATTACAACAAAGGCCACTCCTGAAAACAACTATAGGTCAGTAAAATTAATTGTTGAAGAAGCAAGATTAATTTACAGTTGGTACCTGTGAGGTGGAAGTCAACTTTATTTCCGCTTTCCAGTTTCTTCACCATTTCTGAAACCAGCTTCTCCTCCTTCAGGGTATTTTCTACTTCAATGGCCAAACAGAACTCACAGACTAGACTCACAGCTGTGGAAGTAGCAAGCTGTATCTCAGGATCAGGTTCCAGTTGAAAGTAACATGGACAACCTGCAGACTAGGAAGAACACAGGCAGTTTGGACAGCTCCCCAATGCTGGGAGCACAAGTGGTCTTCAGTGCAGGGTAATTTCTAATCAGAAGAGCCTTCCCAGTGGAAGGATAGTATTTACATCTGAACAAGTAAGTCTTTTGGTTCGTGAACATGGAATATTTTTGAATTATATAAAGTTTCTTTAATTTCTTTCAGTAATGTATTACATTTTCTACATTTAAGTCTTTCATTTCCTTGCTTAAATGTATTCCTCAGCCTTCTTTATGATGTTATTGAAATGGAATTGTTTCATCAACTACCTCTTTGGAATGTGTTCTTCCAATTTATGAAAGCAATCTATTTTTTTATGTGGATTTTATGTCCTACCATCTTGCTGTATACGTTTATGATCCCTAATAGTTTTCTGGTGTATTCTTTGAAGTTTTCTGTTTGTAAGATCATGCCATCTGTGAAAAGAGATCATTTTATTTTCTCCTTCATTGCTTGGAAATTTTTTATTTTGTTTCATGCCTAGTTGTTCTGGCTAGAACTTCCAATGCAATATTGGAGAGGGGAGGTGAGAGCGCCCTCTTCATCTTGTTCTTCACATCACTAGGGTCATTTTTCATCACATAGGGAGTGGTGTTGATATTCATTGCCACTGGGTCAGTTCCAAATGATAGTGGTTCCATGGGTTGGGGTACCATTGTCCTAGCAAATTTTCTTGGTTTTGACATTTACAGAAACAATTTGCCCCACCCCACCCCCTCCCCCATGAACTGCTGCATGGATTCAAACTGCCAATCATTGTCACCAGCCAAGTGCTTAGCTACTTATGCTATCTTAGCTCACTAAGTATGGAGTTAATTGCTATTGTTCACAAATGCCCTTTAACATATTGAGAACATTTCCTTCTAGTCCTATCGTGTTGAGTATTTATTTTTCATGAAGGGTATTGCATTATGTCCAATGCCTCTTTTTTGACTTTGGTTGAGTTGATGCTCTTGTTCTCCATTTTTCTATTTGCATACATGAATTACATGAGTTATTTTATGAATGCTACATCACTAGAATTTCTGGAACAAGCCCCACTTGACCATGGTGTATGATCCATGTGCTATCCTTTGTAATTATTAATGATGGTTATTAATTATTAATGATAATTGCATCTATGAGGATTAGTCAAAATGTATTCCCATAGAATCATACTAACATCTACTTTAAAATATCAAAATCTGAAGCTATTGTTTCTTAACATATATTCCACATAGATCAATGCATTTCTAAGGCTGGCATTTCCATATCTCCTCTCCATTCCTTCCCCCAAAGAACTAAAATTTAAAATTTTAATTGAGATTTAAAATTCTCAGGGGATCCAAATTTAATTTTCTTTGAATATTCTTTGGATTTGGGGAACAAAAAGGAGTCTGAAGTCCAGACTCCTTGGGACTCCTCAGGAGCTCTATGTTCAGTTTTACTCTGACTGCTGATATGTTGTGCTCTATTCTCACACCATCCCCCTGCCACGTGTCCCCTTTATTGTTCCATCAATGTATGCTCCAGTTAGGGAGCAAAATACCTTGAGCTGTTGGTAGTCCTACACTCCTCTCTGTGATTCAGTCTCTTTATGCAGGGACCTAATCCTCTGGACTTGGTGTGCCCATATAGAATCCAGGCCACCTGCCCCTTCTCTTTTCCTTTCTTGGTTTGCTTCCATCCGGGTATGACAGGTTGGTTCCTTTCACCCAAAAGAAGGTCTAGTGTCATTATCTGTGGCAAACACTTCCAGGGTGGGATTCAGGCTGGTTCTGGAAAGCAAGAGCAGATCACAGTGGATATCAGAAGAGACTCTGAAACTTGCTCTTAATTGTAGAGGAGCTAAAGCAAATGGAAAAAGGACAATATCAAGGAGCTACATAGAAAATTTCAAAGAGCTAAATAGAAAATCTCAAGTGTTATTGAAAAGATAAAGTTGAATATTAAAATGACATATACACAGATCTAGAATTAGAAAAACAAAGGGAAGAACACCCTCAGCAGATCTTAAACCGAAAGAATTAAAGAAAAAAAAAGTCAAGCCTTAAGCTGTGATCTTAAAAGATGGTGTAGGGGGGGCTGAGCCCCGGTGGCGTAAGTGGTTGAGTGTGGGACTGCGGCCCATGGGCTTGGTGGTTCAAATCCAGTGGCAGCTCTCAGGGGCCGCGCTGGGTAACTCCCACGACCAACAGAGGGCAGTGATACCCACACACAAAAAAAGATGGTCTAGGTAATCTGTTAAATGATGCAGAAAGCATCTAAAGAAGTTTGAACGAATACACAGAGTCACTGTAGCAATAAGAATGAGTTGACAGTCCACCATTTCAGGAGGAAGCATAGGAGCAAGAACCAATGGTACTGAAGAAAGAAGTTCAAGCTGCACTGAAAGCCTGAGCCAAGAAACAAGGCTCCAGGAATTGATGGAAGACCGATGGAAATGTTTCAGCAAGCTGATGAAGCACTGGGAACCCTCACTAGTCTATGCCAGGAAATGTGGAAGATCACTACTTGGCCAACTGACAGGAAAAGACCCTATTTGTTACAAATAAATGGGACCCAACACATGCTCAAACTATAAAGCATTATCACTGAGATCTCATTCAAGCAAAATTTTGCTAAAGATTATCCAACAATGTTGCAGAAGTACATTGACACATAGCTGCCAAAAAAATCAGGCCAGATCAGAACAGGACATAGAACAAGGAATAGCATGGCTGATGTCAGATGGATCTTAGACGAAAGCAAAGACTATGAGGAAGATATTTGCTCGTATTTTATTGACTATACCTAGGTATTCCACTGAGTGGATCATACCAACTATGGGTAGCCTTGAGAAGAATGGAATTCCAGAACACTACATTGTGCATGGCTCAAGAGGCAATTCTAGAAATGGAGCATGGTTTAAAATCAAGAAAGGTAATAGCCATCACACTTATTAATCTATATTCTGAACAACATTATCTGAGAAACTGGGTTATAGGAAGCAGAATGTGGCATCAGGATTTTAGAAAGACTTATTAACAACCTGCATGATGCAAGTGTACAAATTTGCATGCTGAAAATAATGACGGCTTGAAACACTTGTGGTTGAAGATCAAGAATTGCAGCCTTCAGTATGTATTACAACTCAATGTCAAGAAGACAACCCTCCTCACATCTCGCCCACTTGATAGCATCATGGGAAATGGAGAAAAGATTGAAGTTGTCAAGCGTCTTGTCTTCCTGGAATCTACAATCAGTACTCTTGGAAGCAGCAATCAAAAGATGAAGAGGTGTGTTGCATTCGGTAAATCTACTGCCTAAAATCTCTTTAGATTATTGAAAAGCAAGGACATTACAGGGAAGATAAAGGTGGAGCTGACCCCAAACCACGGTATTTTCAATTGCCTCGTATGCACGTGAATGCTGGACATTGAGTAGAGGAGATTGAAGATGAGTTGATACATTTGAATTGTGGTGCTGGAGGAAAATTTTGAAAGCACCATGGGCTGTTAAAAGGACAAATCAATCTGTCTTGGAAGAAGTATGGCCAGACTGTGCCTTCAAAGCAAGAATGGTGAGACTTCGTACACTATTTGGACATGTTTTCAGGAGAGACCATCCTGGAAATCATGTTTGATAGAGGGGCAGTGAAGGAGAACTAGGCCCTTGAGAAGATGGATCAACTCTGTAGCTGCAACAATGGGCTTAAGCATAGGAACAACATGGAGGACGGTGCAGGACTGGGTAGAGTCAGGCACCCCACAACATATAACAATAACAAGTCACTTTGTGCCTTTTGCTTGGGGCATGTAGTCTACTTATAGTTTCATTAATTAACCACGACTAAACCCTTACCAGCATCTTATTATCATTTGTTTGTGGTTATTGGCTTCTTACATCTGAACTTAGTTGTCACCTCACATAATAGCTGCCTGTTTTGAGACAAGCTTTTAAGACCCTAGACTCTATTCTTTCTGATAGCTAGAAACCATCTGATTTCCTCACCATACTTTACTATTGCACCCATTAGTGATCTCTTTATGAGGGCAGATATCAATTGAAACAACTTCATCAGATATAATTGTTTTTATATTAAGGTTATGATTAAGTGCCAGCTCAAAATCCATTTGTGCATCTATGCTATGTATATATACATATCATACTCCCTGGTTCCCTTTAGAGACATCATTAACCTTTTATTGGGGAACATTATAAATTATCCCCATGGGGCATATGGACTGCCAAAAGAACAAACAAATCTATCTTGGAAGAAGTACCGTCAGATGGTCCTTGCAGAAGACAAACCCATAAACCAACATTTGCTTCAATTCAATTATGAGTCAAAAGTGCATCTGCCTGTCCTGGCGAGGTAGCACATGGAACGGAATCAGGAGATACTTCACAGAAAAAGTAATCTCTGTCACCTGAGAACACTGCACTATCCATGCAGACTGATAGCTATAAATGTCAGTAGACCTTCCTCCAGAAATTTTTTTCCCAGTGGTAATCATACATTTTGAAGTTTGCACCCAATATATGCCCTTTTCCAAGGCACTGATGTCAGGTACTTGGTAGGTTAGAAAATGAATTGTTAGGCATTTATATGACCATTGGGGAAACCTGGTGGCACAGTTGGGTAAGCTTCAGACTGCCAAAGGCAAGATCAGTAGTCCAACACTAATAGCCTGTCTGTTCCTGTAAATGTTACGGCCTTGAAAGTCTATATAGGATCACTGTGAATCAGAATCATCTCAATGGCAGGGGGTTTGGGGCTGGGGATGTTAATTTCATATCTGTTGATAGAAAGGTGTTGAGCACTTTGTAACTACTTGTTCAGAAACTAAAACGACAAATCTATAACCTTATTGCCACCATGGTTCTATCAGCTATGCTAAGAGAAATGGTGAATGAATTTCAGTTGAAAATTATACAACGATGGGAAAAAATAATTAAAAGAATTGGTTTGAAGTCCATGATCCATGCTCTAGGACTTTTGTTAAAACCATCTCTTAGACCCCTTGCTGAAGTCTGACATAAGAAGCTAAAATAAATTATCAAAGTCGGCAGAGAACAATAGGCCCCAGTAAACAGTATACCCCAGAGAGCAAGCTACAAGGGAACATCTTATAAAAATAACACATCAGGAAAAATAGCCTCATGTGGCAGGCCGGATACAGGAAATTCATTTCCTCTCCCCAAATTCCAATAATGAAATGAAATGTTGCTCCTTGACAGAAGCAAGGAGGCCATGCCATTGACTTACTTGACATGGACTAATCGTTCTGACAAACAAATTGTTTTATGAGGTTGTTGAGCCCTGGCAGCCAGTGTCTTTTTCCCTTCCACGTTCTTTCATGCTGTCGCCTGGCTCTGTGCTCAATGCATAGCGGCGGCCGGGGGTGGGGGGGTCAGTTAGAGAAGAATCTCCCTTGGCTGGTGCTGGAAAGGATGGACGGAGTGAAGGAGCAGAAGAAAACAAACATTTGATGCACAGAAAAGCGCCCCGTGGAGTGGGAGTGGGCCGACTCCTCCCATTCTCTCTCTGCTTCCACCAGAAGAGACCACGAAGTGCTCTTCAGTGTCTAGTCTTGTACTTGAGCCTCGCAGGACCCAAATCACAGTGCCTGTCTTTGGTTACCTTACAATGAACGGGGTCCCTGGTATCATGAAAACACATCTCGTGATAGAATATGTACAGCACTCTTCAGCATCCATGACACTGCTCTTAGTGCTCTTGGGTCCACCCTGACTCATGGTGACCTCATGAGCAACCTAACCTGACGCTGCCTGGTCCGGCACCTTTCTCATGACCACCAGCATGCAGGAGTCCAGTGTTGCCTTCCAACATAGACGGATCACCTCCAAGCTCTATTTCAGACCAGACTCTGCTATGATCAATAGCGTATTTGTTGACTGATCTTTGGAAGTAGATTGCCAGATAATATTGTTCCCTCTGTCTGAGACGGGAACTTCTTGAGAAACCTATCTACTACCATGACTAGCCTATCTACCATGGCTAGATAGTGCCATGATTTCCAACATCAACGCAATACACCATCTGCCACAGTCCAGAAGTTGATAGAAAGGTGGTGGCAGTGTCTCTTGCAATAGCAAAGGAGCTTTGCTCAGATGCAGTCCTTGTTTAAAGGGTGACCACTGTGTCAGCATGGATAACCATCATATAGTATTTTAAAGGTTCAAATATTTTAAGCCTCACCATCATTCTTTGGAGGAAGTAGTGTTAGGCCCACTTTACGGAGAAGACAACTGAGACCCAAAGAGGTGACGTATTACCTAGCAAGTGGTAGTGGCAATATCTGGGCCCAAAGCTCCAGAAACCTCTAGAAAGTATTCTTTTTTTAATGCTCTTGGGTTGCTTGGAGATAAACTATATAAAGCCTGACAGTCTGACATATTTCAAGAGACTTAATATTGAAGTTATTTGCTTAAGTCTATCCCCAGAGAGCAAGATTCTCCTTTAAATAGTAAGGATTAAGTAAAAAAAGTCAGTCATTTTGAAATTCTCATATTTATACATTCCCAGGTTGCTACCCCCCTCCACATTTGTCATATTGACAGTTGAGTAACACTGGATAGAAGAATGCATCCAGTGTTTCCAATTCCCTAGCATGTGAGACTCAGAGAATCATAATTGTCTAATTTTGCAATTAGCATGAATGTAAATACAGTCAATTCTCAAATATTCACAGTCTGTTTTTATGAACTCACCTATTCACTAGAGTTTATTTATAACACCCACATCAAGACTGGCACCGTTCACAGTCATTCACAAACATGCACAGAGTGGTGATTTTTAGTCCCCCCCACCCAACATGCACATTCTGTTTCTTAGTTTAGTTTGGTTGCTCTAAAGCAAAAGTTCTTTTTGTAGCCTGTGCATTGGTGTGGGGTTTAAAAACACATGTTGTGCTCCTCTTGGTGATCTCACTCTGTAGAATCTCAAACCCCAGCAATCTCATGCTCTAGTGCTTTCAAATGTTTTTTGTGATGGTCGTTCAGGAGGAATAACAGGTATTAGATAAGCTGCTTTGAGTTCTGTGAGTCATGAGTTCACTATCGATGATTTCAATAAAATGTTACTATCCAGAATAAGGAAGAGAAATTTCATTGATTTATGTGTTAGGTCACACCGGAAGGTGCCAAAGTAATACCTACAGTGTGTGATGAAACTATGGGAAAGTGGTTGAATTTATGGTTCCCTGAATCGTGAACGATCTTTTTAAGTGGATTGGCAAACAGCATTGCGGCAAAACCAAAAAACTGGAGACAGAGAACCTTACCCTGAATTTCCCTTAGACAGAATGGCTCAAGAGGCAGTAATTCTGTGTTTGAAGCAACTTTATAAAACTTTATAAAACCCAATTATTGAGAATAAGGAGAATCAATACTATTCTGTGAGGTAGAGACTTAAGAAGACACCGAACAAATTGTGCATGATGAACTTTCCTCTTTAAAAATATCTGCTGTGAATGATTTAGTGAGCCTTTTTCTCTGAAAGAAATTCTGCTTGGAAATCTAGATCTTGAAGTAAAAAGAAAAAATGAATGTCATATACCTTCTGAGATTCCAGAACAATATTGAAATGGAGATTATTTAGAAGCCTTTGAATTGACAATAGCATGAACCACTTGAGTGCTTACCACACAGAGAAACTTCAAAACATGCCAGATAATGGAACATAGTAATTCCTAGACCCACTTAGGGCAGATTACCGCCTCCATTGTTATGGATGGGAAACTGGAGGATTGGAATTTAAAGTTAAGTGACCTAGGAACACCCACATTGCTGAACTAGGATTCAAAATCCCATCCACCCTACACTGAAGCTTATGGAAGAAAGATGGACACCATGCCTATCTGTTACCAGGATTTTTCTTGCTGGGGAAAGAATGGCGACATCAAGGCAAGGCTCCTAAACTCATCCTTTTCTTCTTTTTCTCTTTAAATCAGGCTCAGGTAGATTTCCTTTTTCAAATCTCCCTACTGCAATCAGGTCTCAAGAAGGATTAGAGTGGGCAGAAATACTTGGAAAGATGTTCTGTGTTCTCTCTCTTCAGGCATTTTAATGGAGAACAAAGTCCTTGCCTGGTTGACATCAAAGGCACTCTGGAATGTCAAGCTTTGCTGAGTCAAGGGGAGAGAATTTGGAAAGGCATGCAGTTCCAAAAGTCACACCATCAGACTAGCCCCACACAGACATATGTCTTCTCTTCAATGTTCTTTATTTCCACTCATATCCACCCATAAAACCTGAAGAATATGAATGTTTCCTCATGACTGTTCACAGAGGACCCGAGTTACACTTTAATAAACCTTTATGTAATATAGGTGCCCTAGTGGTAGAGTGGATTCTACATTAGGCTGTGTGGTGGTCATGTGCCTATGTTAATTTCATGATTGAGATGTAGGGCTGGAGTCTAGCCTATTAATCTGGAGATAGTCATTGAGTAGTCAGTGAGGCCTCTGTGTGGGCATGGCTGTCTCCTGAGATTTCTGGGAAATCTTGCGATATTTCCCTCATGGAGAACAGAAATTATCTCCCCAGTTGTTGGGAGTTTGTCTCTGAGACAACAAACTATGGACAAGACAAGATGGCAGTGTCTGAGGAGCTAGAGGAGAAGCCACACAGCCTTGCCCTGATGGAACCAGACCTCTGAAGCTGGAGAAGCCACGTGGAGACCCCTGCCAGCACTGAGTCACTTCTACCACCACTGGATGCTGTTGATGGACAGAGCCATGGAAGCAAGGAGCCATGGGGAGATCCCCTCCAGTGCCGGGACTCTGCACCCACTGGCCTATGGCTTCATGAGTTGGAGGGAGACTTCATAGACTGATAGTGGGCATATGGGCTAATATCAGACTTATGACCTTGGACTGGACTGGATTGGGATGCTTTCTCAATGTTCCATTCTCGTATATAAACCTTACCCTTATATCCATATACATGCCTATGAATTTGTTTCTCTAACCTACGCAGACTAACACAGCCTACAGACTCTAAAGCTGGCAGTTCTAACCCCAGCAGCATCACTGAGGAATGAAGATGAGGTTTTCTGCTCTCATAAAGATCCTCAGGCTCAGAAACCCATAGGGGCAGTTCTATGCTGCCCTATAGGGTCTCTATGAGTCAAAATTGATGCAATGGCAATAAGTTTGGCTTGAGTTTTGCTTGTAGAGTGTTTTCCACATGTCTCACAGATATCAGGACATTTGATTGTCATAATCACATTATAAAGATAAGGGAGCTGAACTGCAGAGAAGTTAAGTCACTTGTTCAGTCAGTATGGAAATCAATGATGTAGAAATTTGAAGTTAGATCATTTGTGCTATTATTCCTTTTAATCTTCTCCAGGTAAACCATTAGCCAATTTTAGAGTCAATTTGCCAAAGAATGAATGATATGTGGATTCTATATAGAAGGACAGAATTCATATGAATATTAACCCTGGTTCTATTGATAATAGATAAGCTATTGAAACCAGCGAAGGCTGTTGTAGAGATGACATCATATTCTGAAATTTCTCTTCAGTAATAAGAAAATTATAGAGTGAATTTGGGAAACTTGGTGATTTTTTAAATCTCCCCAATTCTCCATGACTTGTAAGTCCTTGAGACGCAAAAAATGCCTAAACCCATAAAAGAAAATGTAACAAATATAAACAGAACATGGTAGAACAATAAAGAATGGTGCATGGTCCCTGTGCCCAACCCTCCCAACAAAACTGAGGAGATAAGGCAGCCTACAAAAAATAAAAATAAAGACGCGGGGGGAAATGTCAGCACGCAAACTGTTCTAATCGTACAGGATGCATGGCTGCTTAAGAACTCGAAACCAACCATGGAGCACACAGGACCAGGCCTATCAGAAGACATTCTCAAGGAAGAGAAACAGGGCTGAGTCCTGGAGGATGGGGCAGTGAGTTCAGCTAATAGATCATCTCTTTACTCATCCACACATCACACAGGTCAAGTCCTTGTTTCAGCACCAATTTTTTGTGAGCATTCATTTTAATCATGCGGCGTTGTGGAGACATTCAAGAAATAGGGTTTTGTAAAGGTGGATCTGAAATGAAGGACTGGAGGAGTTTTATTTCAAACTTCTCTGGGACAGATTCAATCCTATTGGCATTTTTCATATTACTCTTCGGAGAATTTCCATTTGTGAGTAATGGCAAAAAGTTCATCCCTGAAACCCTAGATAGTTTTGTGACTTTGAGAGTATTATGAAAATTATAAATGATAAGGAATCTCTGAGCCAACTTTTAGTTTAATGCATCTTTCCAGGAATTATATAGGATGGGAATCTGACCTTTGAGAGTTAAAAAACGTTGCTAGAGACAAAGAATACTTGATGTGAAAGAGCCAAAGTGCATTAAATCATATTGGTACCGCAATTATCTCTCAGCAAAGATTTTTGGAGTTGAAGTTCAAGCTGGGGGTCAGAAGGATGGTTGGGGGAAACAGTGTCCCCCTTGTTAAAATAAAGCAATTAGTTTAATATATACTGTAGGGAAAGGAGAGAAGGCAAGGGAAATTTCCCTTGTCAAATGGTTAGCATTTAGAGTACTGCTTAGAGTAAAAGTAATAAGGCCGTCTTCATGAAAAAATTGGCCATATACCATGTCTAAATGCAAACATGTGTGTTCTTTAGTTTTTTTTAATTTATTTAAACTTCTGTTAACTGGGACTATTTTTATGTGCATTCTCGGTCCTTCCCTTTCTCACTCATACAAAAATGTGTCGGGGGACAGGAACTTGCCATAGTTACAAGTACATTTAGACACCATAAAATATTTAACAGTTCTTTCTAGTAGGGTGAAAGCCCACCAAATGGCTAAACAAACTTTAATTTATAATTCGCAGGCCGCAATATTCAAAGGGCCATAATATTTTGCTGCTGCTAATTTATATCTCTTACGGAGACATTAAATTTAAAATGTGCCATTTAGAAGTTCCAAAGCCCACATTCCTTTTTATGAAGCAAAGGACCAAACATTTCTTTATTTCTAGGAGTTCACGTTCTTTGCCACAGAGGCATGTATCATTACTTAGACTGTTTCAAAGTTCGTTGCTTTCTGTAAAGGTTCCCCTTTTCTAAGTTGTTCTTGAAAATAAGTGGTTTTGATTCTGTTGGGATCCAGAGAGGTTTTTGCAATGATACAAATTCCGATCTGACTGATCCTCAACAACCTTCTGTTACATGAAAGTCGACTTGCCAGGAAGAGTATTGACTGTATTATTCCATTTATACAAAGTTCTAGAAGAGGTAACGTCAACTAGATTGAAAATAAAATGCCAACAGTGGTTGTCTGGGTGGAAGCAAGAGGGGTGACTGGGGGCGAGGACACACCCTGGAGTGATGGACACACTTTCAAACGAGCCCCAGTCGCTTAGTGGTTGCACATAGGTCAGAAGTTTGAAACCACTAGATTTCTTCTTGGGAGAAAGATAGGATTTTCTATTTTTGTAAAGAGCTACAGTCTCGTAAACCCACAAGGGACAGGTCTACCCTATTCTCTCAGGTACGAGGAGTCAGCTTCAATTTGTGGAGGTGTGTTTGGTTGTGGGGGAGGGGGGAGGTTTGGCTATGTTTGATCAGATATCTCAAAGAAGATTTAGGTTTTATGATTGTCTAAGTGTAGCAAAGGTATATTTCAGACTGGTGCATTTCCTGCTCATTTCACCTCAAAAGAAAAATACGTAAACAAATATCGAACTCTGATAATGATGTGATCCTGAAGAAGTGTCAGATCTATAATTTACTCTGAATTTTATTTAACAAATAAGATGGATTGGTGAATGGAGAAATGTGTGGTCAGACATGTGTAGTTTATGTTAGACTCTAGGGAGTGGATAGGCAAGCATTTTCATAACATTCTTTCAACTTTTCCCTAATAACATGGAATTTCTCATAATAACATGTTGTGGGGAAAGTGAAAGGCAGTAAATTGGCATAACATGAGACCGTTTCAGAGAAACTTGGAAATATGGTCACCCCTGCCGGGCATAGGTAATCTTGACTTTTAATTTAAATTCACCTCATGTCCACTTTCATGCAGCAAGGCTATGCATTTCCTCTTGATTATTTTAAATGGTGTTCAAATTCCTCACAAAGGTACTCAGAAGCCATTCAGGCCCCCGTCTAACACAGAAGTCAGAGAACCTGTGCATAAAAGGTGGTGATGGGAGGCACTTTGGGGCAGGAGATACACATGGTTGTCTCAGGAAAAAAATTGCAGAAAGCTTTTAAAAGAAGGAGGGCTTGGTAAGCCTACTCATTTCAAAAGCATTTTGCCCCTTTTATTCCCTTCATTTATTTTCTTTTGACCTGGAATGTAATGCTTGATGGTGCAGCAACCCTATTTCAACCATTCAGATGTTACCAATGAGGGGATACCCCAAAATGTTCACAGTACACATTTTTCCTGCTAGGTGAGCATTGAGCAAGTCACTCTGAGTTAGTGCACCCAGTGGTGTTGCCTGGGAAGCTTCTCATCAGTCACAGTGATTTTTTTTTTCTTTCAAAAAAGCAGTTTCTCTTAAACCTCGTTTGTTTGTTTGTTTGTTTGTTTATGATCACCAATTTAAGGTAACAGCATATGGCTGTGCAATTGTGTGACTTGCTATGAAAAAAAAATGCCACAGAAACTGTTGTGATGTTGAACAGCACTTACAAGGACAGGCACTATGGGGACAACTCGAGTGTTTGGGTGGTTTTCTAATTTCAAACAAGGTGAAATGTCGACTAATGACAAATCTTGTTCAGGATATTCTTCAGCTTCTCAAACAGCCAGGTCAGACTGTTAATTGACCTTTCTATCTAGAGTTTCTGAAGAGAGTGGACAATAAAAAGGGCCTGATGTGTGGCATACGGGGAATTTGTTTTGCCACTACCACAGTGCACCCGCTCACACAGTCATCTCAGGGCAGTGTTGGACAAAAAAGAGCATGCTTTCCTTGCCTCAGGCACCTCACTCACCTCTCACTTCCTCTGACTTCTTTTTGTTTCTGAGAATGAAAACGTACATGAAAGGACAGAGATTTGACAACACAGATGAGGTGAAGAAAAAAAAGAAGGAGGTGCTGTCGGTCATCTAAAAATGTTTCCAAAAATGGAATCACAGATTTGACCTATGTATTAGGTATAATTATTTATTTACTTTAATAATAAAGTGCATAATTATTTAAACAATTTAAATTGTTCTTTAAAAAATTTAAAAACATAGCTTTAAAAAAAATTCCCATTTCTTCTTTTTTGGGAGAGTTCTTTCTTTTTCTTTTTTTTTTTTTCTTTTTTTGGTAACTCCTCAAATACCAGGAATGGCAGAACATGGAGGCAGATGAAGCGTTTCATCCAGACAAATGGATTGCTGAGATTCAGGGTATCTTAGATCAGATCTCAGAATAAAATTTATTCACGCTCAAGTGGTATTAAACAATGAATATATTGTTTTGAAAACTTTAGATAGGATGGAGGAAAGAGAGAATGTCACACAGCCTAAACAAATGATGAGGACCACGAAAGACAGGTATGTTTGGGGATTAAAAGCAAATCTGGGTAATGTCTCTTTGCTTCTCCATTTCTCTCCTTAGCATTTTTATAATGGATTTGGTTTACAACAAAAATTGAAACCTGAAAAAGACAGGCTTGGCATGAAGAGAAGTTGTCCAAAAGAGCATAGCTCAGTAGGCCGGGCGGAATTGCAGAAGGATCAGAGGAATAGAGACTGAACAGCAAACAGAAAATGTATGCTCGTTGTATGAGGATATCTGAGGACCCCAGGGCATTTTTACCACCTTCTCAAATCCCAGAGTGGGAGCTTTGCCTATGGCCACTGCTGCCCCAGACATTCTGTTGCATAGGCTTGGCAGTAACTACCAGGAAGAATCTTGATGGAAGTGGTGGGAAATGAATCACTGTGAGGCGGTAAACCAGGAGATCTGCATGCTTCTGTATGTGCAGGTGCTACTTTCCAACCTCGGATTTTTAAAGCATGTTTAAATAGGATCCGTGGAAAAGAATCAATTCCTGTATGGAAATCCCCCGAGTCAGTAAAGAACTGTCCTTTCCCTTACCAATTCAGTGACAGTCTGTCACCTCCAACCAACCCATCGCCTCCAGATGCCACCAAAGGTCTGCATTCCACAGGGTGTTCACCAACTAATTTCTCAGAATAAAATCACCAACACGTTCTTGCAAGGTGCCACGGGGAGGACTTGAACCTCCAACCTGTGGTTAATAGCTGAATACTTACTCGACCATTTGCACCCCTTCCACCCCAGAGACTGGTTCCACACCTTTGTATGCTCCCAGATACCAGTGACTTCCTGCCCATGGCATATATAACAAAGCTTTTCAACGGGATGATTAAATTCACATTGATAGGCAGGACACTCTAGATCAGTGGTTCTGAAGCTTCCTAATGCCTCAACCTTTTAATACAGTTCCTCAAGTGTGGTGACCCACCCTCCACCATAAAATTATTTTTGTTGTTACTTCCCAACTGTAATTTTGCTACTGTTATGAATTGGGCTACCCTTGTGACACCCAAAGGGGTCGCAACCCACCGATGAAGAACTGCTACTCTAGATAAAGGCCTTTCAATGGCTCCATGACAAACCATCACCACTCATTTTCATGTAGTCTGAACCTGTGTTAAGAAGGCACTAATGTCCACCAGTGCTGTGCACAGTTGGTGGGGGAGGGAGGCAGCCATGCACCGTCAGACTGCATCTCTAGCCGCTGCCACATGGCGAACCTCACTGGACACTTGCTTATTACAAAACTTTAAAAATATTGTAAACATCTTTCAGAGCCAAGCTTAACCCCAATTCAGCAATTAATGCTATGTGAGTAGACGGTTCGTTTATAAATCTGTAAGTCACATTTAATCACGAGCAAGAAAGAGAGTTTTGCTTTCATGGCCAACTCTGTTTTCTGCTTATGACAGGGGTTTTTAAATTGCTGGTGAAAACTGCTATGGCACAGATGGAAAGTTACAAGAGAAACACTGACTATTTCACTTTGAGGTGATGATTTTGCCTTTTTAAAAAAAATTAATGTTTTAAGGGTGGTGCTTTAGAAAAAAAATTAATGGTATTTTCAGTTTTAAAGTCTTGCCCTCTCCTGATTACACACAAGGTATAACACAAACCAGGTAATCTCAAGGAGTGCACATGTTGAAAACAGGCAGAAGTGAGTTGGGTGATTTTTAGGTTCATGGTTCATCACTCCAGTCCTTGCAATAGACTTGACCCCAGTGATTCCCAGGACAGGGCCCTGGCAAAGACAAGACAGCTGCCCAAGGCGAGAAGCGTGGTTCCAGAAGGCACCGGCACAAATACCTCCCCTCTTGTGCATAATCTGACCACAGATGCTGAACCTTCCAGTGACAGGGCTTCAGCGACCTCTATCATGCTGATGAATCAGGCCCCTGGCTGCCATTCTACAACAGTTGTTAAATGAAAAGAAACACTGTCTGACAACCACAATGTGAGTTGGAAAGAAATTTAAAAGAGGGTTTGCTGGAGTCTCCTCACGATTAAAAAACACGGAATCCAGCAACAGGAAAGGGAGTCGGGATAACAGAAAGGTAGAAGGAAGATGGGGACAGGAGGGGAGGAAGGGGGAACCCATCACAATGAGCAACATTAACCACACCACCACCGCCCCTCCAGGGGGAAGAATAACAGAAACCAATGGAGAAGCGAGATAGCAGTCAGTGTAAGATATGAAAATAATAATAATTTATAATATTTCAAAGGGTCATGGTGGGGGTGTTATGAAAAAGAGAGGAGTTGTTAACAAGGGCTCAGTAGAAAGTAAATGTCTAGAAAATCATGATGGCAACATAAGTACAAATATGCTTGATACAATTGATGTATGGAGTATGATAAGAGCTGTAAGAGCACTCAATAGAACGATCTCTGAATTAGAAAAAAAGATTTAAAAACTAAACAAAATAATTTAAAAACAAACAAACTTGAAACCCACTGCCATCGAAGCACTTCCATCTCATAGAAACCTATGCTGGGCTTCCATGGCTATCAGTCTTTATGACAGCAGACAGCCTCGTCTTTCTCCTAAGGAGCTGCTAGTGGGTTTGAACCGCCAGCATTGTGGTTAGCAGCCCAATGCCTAACCGGCTGTGCCCCCAGGGATCTTAAAGATGCAAAAATTAAAAATACAAACAATATAGAAGCTCATAAAGGCTCCAGGAAAATCTTTCCCACTATCTACATTGCCACTCTCTCTAAAGACCTGCCTACCAATCACCAAACGTATTTTAAATAAACAGATAATAAAGACCTCCATCAGAGAAGTTTAGGCTAGGCTTGCCTAGGTACTCGTTCCTCTCCCATAACCTGTGGAGCACCAGCCAGTGATCTCTGGCCTCTGTACTCTTTGCAGAACTTCCCTCCACTGAATTAGGGCACAGAAGTGGAGCAGGGTATGCAGCATTCCCTGCTCTGTGGGGTGTGGGAGAAGGTGGGAATACTTGAACATTAAGACTTTTTTTTCCTTTCGTGTTTACAGAATTCCTAAGTGACATCAATAATTCAAGGTGCTGTTTGAAAGACAGACAAGAAATTCAGAGTTCCCAGTTCACATGGAGGTACCCCAGAAGAAATACCTGATAGGTACTTCCAAAATGTAAGCCATGCAAAATTCCACAGGGGAAAATGTGTTTAAGTAATTAAATGGGAAAATCATTTGCTCTGTAAGCCTTCACCCAATTCATTCTCTCTCTCTCTCTCTCTCTCTCTCTCTCTCTCTCTCTCTCTCTCTCTCTCTCTCTCTCTCTCTCTCTCTCTCTCTCTCTCACACACACACACACACACACACACACACACACACACAGCCAGTGAATCGATTTTTGGTTATAGCTACCCTAGCGGGCAGAGTAGAACTCGCCCTGTGGCGATCTGAGACAAACTCAACCAGAGTAGAAAGCCCTCTTTCTCCTGAGAAGCAGCTGGTTGTTTTGAACAGCTGACCTTGTGGTTAGCAGCTTGATGCTTAAACACAACTCCATAAGGGCTCCCAGTTCACATAAACTTATTGTCATTGAATTAATCCCAACTAGGGGCTGAGCCCCGGTGGCGTAGTGGTTGTGCGCGGGACTGCGGCCCACTGGGATGGAGGTTCAATTCCAGCAGTGGGGCTGGGCCTCCTACTCCCACCACTGGAGAGCAGTGATGCCCCCAAAACCAAAAAAATAAAAAAATAAAAAATAAATAAAATGAATTAATCCCAACTAATTGAGACCTTCTATAAGAAGCTAAAACAACAGCAATCTCACAGGGTGCATAGTATCATTCTGGCACGTGGGATTGATGACAACTGGTTTCTCTTGCTTTTAATGATCAAGGATAAAGACTCCAAACACAGGAGAATCTGCAATCAAAATATTTCTTTAGTCCAGTCCCAACTTCTTTCCTAGGTGGTCAGAACTAAAAGCACATCCGAAACGCATACAAAGCCACCTCCAGCACCTCCTTTCTCCATGCCCCCCCCTTCCTTCTTGGACCTGAGCCGGCGAAGGGATGGCAGGAGGGGGGCATTCTTAGGCTGCTGTGTGGCGTGTGCTCAGTGACAGCTTCGTGACAGGAAACTCATGGCTTTGCTAGCGCACAAGTGTACCTCTATAATTGTCATTGCTGCTGCTGGTTTGTGACCACCCCAAAGAAAAAGGACTAGAGTTAGAAAAACACTTTGAGTGAGCGTCCTGTCACCATCATTTCAAAAGAAAAGGACTAGTTTGGTGAGGGTGTGTGTGTGTGTGTGTGTTGGGGCTGGGGTTCATCAAGTTTGAGAGCGCTTCCTACTGAGTCCTTGTCATAGTCTGCTGCCCTCCCTATCTCCAGTGTTAGTCCCCTTCATGCTGTGCTGTATAGAGTCACATGATCCCTGTCCTCCAGCCCTCATCTTTTTGTCTCTAAAGATTGGTCTTCATCTGCAAACTTTGGCATGAAAGCGGGATGCTTTTGACAAGTTCTAGAAAGATGAGAATTTAGCCAAGAGCCTTTTTGTCAATTACACATGCTATCCTACGTTTACCATCAGGGGTTTTCCAAAGCTCTTAAGGTTCCCCTTTGCAAGACTGAAAGGTAACAATGTTAGCTCTTCTGAAGCCATTTCTTTAATCACAGGAAAGGCACATTTTTACAACCTGGCATCTAAATGCTTGCCCAGAATGAAGACAAGCACACAAGAAGGGGATTTCCCTTTTTCTTCACTAGCATTGTCTAGTGACTTGGAACTATCTAGACAGCCAAAGCAAATAAATCAGACCTCAGACTCTACTCGGGGGTCCGAATTGCCCAACTTGACTGTGTAATGAAGCTGCTTGTTCAGAATGAGCTTGATTCATAGGAAAGTTGTTGAAGCTTCTGCTCCTGCTGCAAGAGCTGGCATCACGTTCCTGCGTACTGTATGACACCATGAATGCACATCTCTTCATGACCCCGAGTCTGTGAGGGAAGTTCAGTGGAAGTCAGCCATGTTCTGGAGGCTTTTTATAGCCTACCTAGCAGAAAGAACTTTGTTGGCAGCACAGAGCAGCAGGCTGTGTTCTGATGACCAGGGTCTCTTCTGGGTCATATTTCTCTTTTTTGAGTTGGTTTAAGAACTTGTGGAAACTGTCATTGGAAAACTTTCAGACATTCTTCATGCTTTCCTGGGAAGAAGACAAGGAGATGACCCCCAAATTGTGATTGAATCATGCTCTGAAATTAGTAAGTCCAAGGGGTCATTCCTCAGAGCCGGAGCAGTGGATGGACACCATCACCCAAGGCCCCCGAGTGCCACACCACCACTTCTGGTCCCCGTGGACTTTGTCAATTGTATGTTACTTAAGAATGCCACTGCAGCGACAGAGAGAGAGGGCACCAGAAGATATTCACAAATCAAGGAGTTTTATTCAAAACTGAGGCCTCCACTTAATAAATACCCCTAGGTAGAGATTAACTTTTGTCTTTAACCAGCTGTGAAAACTGTAGGCTTGCTGACTGATTGGCTTAATTAACTAAATTTCTTCATGAAATGTCAGGTCTGCTAGATGAAACCCCTTGGTGAAGATCAATAGAAAGCAGGGGTGTGGCAGTTGGAAAGGGGGACCCTCTGTGGAGACATGGTGCCAGGGAATGGGGTCACCTTCAACATCAAAACAGTTCAGAGCTGGTATTGTTCAATGAACTCCTCCAGCCTGGTAGCTCCCATGTTTGTGAGAACGCAATGTCTCAGACAGCTTTTCTTTTTTCTCTTTTTTCATTTTTTCCTCAGACAGCTCTGAAGTAAGTTTGAAAGGTGCAGAGATCTTTCCGAGATAGAAAAGTGGAAGATGGGCACTGAGTGGGCCCCCCAAATAAGACATTACCCTCGGCAGTGTCAATCCTCTTTAAGATAAAAATAGGGACTCCAGGGACCCAGATAAATATTTTCAAAATAATTTCTGCATTATCAAGTGCATTCAAGTACATTACAGATTTAGTGACCAGTGTAACTCTTTCACAAGAATCTTTTAGGTTTGTATTTCCAAGAACAGTCTTTGCACCACCATCTTCCTCTTTCCTATCTTGTCCAAATCAGAGCAAACATCAACAGGTGACCACAGCAAGTTAGCCATGACAAACAGGCAGACTTTCTCTTGGCATGATGGCCACCCACCAGCCACTAGCAATTTCCTACTCAGAATTTCACTATTGTTTAAACTTTTACTCCAAAAACATAGAGCACAAAACCAAACAGTTTCCTCCGAATCTTGGGGCACTTACAGACAAGGGAGCACAGATAACCATTAGTCAAATGATCACACTGAGACTTGTGAAGATACCATTGTAATAAGAGCTTCAAAGGAGAGACCCAGAGATCTAATCAGGAAGGCCAGGGAAGGGTTCCTGCGGAACCAGCAGCCAGAGTTAGTGTCTGAAGAATAGGAGGGGTAGGAGGTCAGTAGGCAGAGCTAGAAGGAAATACCGGTCACAACCCAGGCTGAGAGAATGACCTTGAAGGAACCCTGAGTTCAAGGGAGAGTCTAGATTTCCCTCACCCTGATGAGGTTGAAGATTTCCTGGGGGACTTTCTATTGAAAGCAAGGGGAAAATGCATGGGTTGAGATGAGTCTGGAGAAAGGGGTAGGAACTGCCTCAGGAGAGCTTATTAGCAACATACTATATGCTAAAAGTAAGGTAAAGTCATTGCTGCTTAAAGCAGAGACTATAACTAGGCTTCTTTTCAGACAAGGTTTCTCTGGATATAGGGTGGGAAGTGAAGTGACATGGACAGCAGATGCTGATCAACAGGCAGATTCTGGAAGCTAGCATGAGGAACTGTGATGGAGAATGAGCACATGGACGTAGTGATTCACAGGTTTTTCTGTGTGAAGATGAAGAAGAGAGAGGAACAAAAGAAAACTGGAGGTGACTTGAACACGTGAGCTTCTGTGCAGTATCCCATAGGTAATGCCAGGTAGGCAGTCAGGGGGATACAGGCTTAGGGCTCAGATACATAAACTGAGTTAAACCGGGGCATAACCGACATTGGTAATCTTCTAATATACGAATATAAACTGAGAACAACATGTATAAAAACACCTGGAGACCTCTGTCCTTACTACTCTAGCCCTGTTTCCTCCCGTCTTCTCTCTCTTCCAGCTCCCCTCTGACACTTCGTTATAACTCCCTTAGTCCTTTATCTCACAGTTGAAAAGTTTCTGGGAAATCTACTCCCTCAGGTTTTGCACATTAAAATTGTTTTCTTGGTTCCTGATTGGAGCAATTAGGGTTCTTCGGTTCTGCACGACATGCAATGTGTTGATCTCAACCATCAGTTTATCTCTAAATTAATTCCCCAAGTGCTTGAGCTGTATTCCTTCAGGAAACTTCCATAATCTCTTACAGTACTGAGCAAAGGATGAACACAAGAGAACTGTACAAAGAAATGCAGGCGCTGCCTGGACAGCATAAACTCTCAGGATTGTATTTTATCAGTAGAACAATAGCTTTACAGGTTCTTGTCTGACACATCTAACATTTTCTTAACCATAAATCCTCAACAGTCAATGCCTTACATTGTTCTTTATAGATAACCCTTCATAAATTATTTAAAGGATTAGGGACTCACCTAGACTTGAAATCTACATTTGTCAGACAGCATGTCTTTTAAAGAAATGTAACTTTTAAAAAGTTTTTCAAAATAATTCTTTCTTTTTCAGTACTCATCATCTCACAATTTATTACCCGAATCTACTCAAAGGCTGGCCGATGCTGGTGAAACATCTTGAAAGGACCATGGACTGCCAATCTGTCTAGGAAGAAGTACAGCCAGACCACTCTTTGGAGGCAAGGAGGGTGAAACACTGTCTGACCTACTTTGGACACATCAAGAGAATCCGCTCCTTGGAGAAAGACATGGGGTCACATGGTCACACTTGGTCATGTGGAGGGGCAGAGAAGTTGAGGCAGACCCTGCACAAGGTGGATGGTCACAGTGGCTGCCACCCTGGGCTGCAGCACAAGCATGCTTGTGAAGAGGGCACAGGGCTGGGTGATGCCTCCTTTGGGTGCACATCAGCTTACAATGCAGGAGAGCCGACTCAACAGCTCCTTCCAGTAACCATGCAAAGGGACTGCGTTCCCACCACAAGCACTCGGTTCCCAGAATGGCTGGCACTATCCTTTCTCCTTCTTCATTGATGTTCCTAGGGAAGTCTTGCAATGTTGTTGAACCTCAGCTTGAAGCGACATCCTTTCATATGGGGTTGCGGGGAGGAGATGAGCCAGTCAGGGTACAGTGCCATAACAAGGAACTATGCAACTTTCCTCTAGTTTTCAAATGCTTCCTCCAACCCCCTAGGGTGATCCCAATTCTACCAGACAAATCCAGCTAGATCAGGGGATGTACACTGGAGTCAGAAACATGGGGAATTTAAGAGAGATGATCCCTCAGAACTAGTGGTGGGAGTGGTGATACTGGGATGGTGGAATAGAAAGGGGGAACCAATTTCAGGGATCTACATATAGCCTCCTCTCTGGGGTATAGACAATGGGGAAGTGATGGAAGGGACACAATATGAAAAAGTAATAACAATTTGTAAATTATTAAGGATTCATGGGGGAGGGTGGGAGGGAAGCGAAATAGGGGGAGCTGGTACTGGGGACATAAGGGGATGGAGGATATTTTGAGAATGATGAAGGCAACAAGTGTGCAAATGTGGCCTGCATATTATTGATGTATGTATGGATCGTGATGGAGGTGTATGAGCCTCCATGAGTCCTGGTGGCATAAGTGGTTGAGTGTGGAACTGCAGCCTGTTGGCTTGGTGGTTCAAATCCAGCAGCAGCTCTCAGGAGCGGCACTGGGTAGCGCCCATGACCACCAGAGGCAGTGATGCCCACAAAAAAAAAATGATTTATTTTAAAAAAAAGGAGGACGAAGGAGGAGCTTATATCAATGAATGGAAATGAATATGGCCACATGTATACAAATATGCTTGATACAAATGATGTATTGAATGTTATAAGAGTTGTTAGAGTTCCCCAATAAAATCATTGGGGAAAAAAAAGAAAGACCCAACCCACAAGATGGTAGCATCTTTATCCATTTCTATAAACTCTGGAGTTTATAGAAATCCACCATCTTATCACTAAATGAATATATAACATGATTGCTAAAGTTTCAAAAGAAAACTTTCCTGTCTTACTATTTTTTATGGAAATGAAAATGTTTCTGTGCCTAGTATTTCCTGCTCTAGCTGGAAAAACAGACAATGTCAGTTGAGTCAGAGGAGCTGGGCTCCTGCGCTAAAACAACGTCACTGTGAGAATGCGTCCTGTGGAATGGAGAAGAAAGGACTTACAGAGACACTAAAGCTTCAAAAGTGATTCAGTCTCTCTGAGCCACACTCCCAACCCCTTAGCAACATCGGGTCGCTCCGGGCAAAGTGCCCGGTCTTGAGAAGGTTTGCCATTCACCTTGGTGCCCTTTCTTCTCCTTTCTAGTCTACCACTCCCACGAGCTGTCACCCCTCAAGGCTGTGTTTCATAATGCTGCTGGCTGCAGGGGTGCGCAGCCCTTGTGGGCACGGCTGATGTGTAAGCTTTTTGACTGCTAACCGCGATTTCTACACATCTTGCCTCTCAATGCCCTCGGGGAGATCACTAAAGTCTAAAAGGCTCCCAAGGCAATTTAGATCATAACAAACATGAAACCTTAGAGCTATGTTCACTTTGGGATGTTTTTCAACTCTCCAGAAAGAGCCTTGTCTTGCCGCACTCCTCCTGAGCTATGTAGCAGATCTGTGCTGTGGTTTTGTGTGTGTGTGTGTGTGTGTGTGTGTGTGCGCGCGCTTGCTTACGCTGGTACAGGGGCAGGGTTGGGAGCTGCCTTTGTGAAGCCTACGTCTTGATAAGGGTAATATAGTGAGCCAAAGAGGCTGCGGTGGCCCCCTCAAGTGATACTGTTGATAAGGAGTCACGTACTTCCTATACCTCACTGGGAATCTATATTTTTTCGTGGAAAAGCCATTTCCAGATAACATGAATGAGAGGGTCCATCCACAAAGCCCCTGTTCCACAGTGTCGCTTGCTTTGACCAGCTGTAAATTGGTATGCCCTAGTGCTGTGGTTCACAACCTGTGGGTTACGACCCATTTGGTGGCTGAAGGAACCTTTCACAGGAATTGCCTGATTCATAACAGTAGCAAAATTAAAGGTATGAAGTAGCAATGAAAATAATTTTATGGTTGGGGGGGGGGGCTGGTCACCACAACAAGAGCACCTGTATTAAAAGGTTGAGGCATTAGGAAGGTTGAGAAAGAACCACTGCCCTAATTCGTGGATTGATTAATTTTGGAAGAGCACTCCTGCTTGTTTTCTTTCTTTTGGGGAGAGGGGCATAAGTGGGGTGGTGGGCAGTTGAAACCTCATGATAGTAGCAGCGACAAAAACTGTTCCCTTGCTCAAAGACAATTTCTTTGGGACACTTTGGCAATAGCCAAAGTTTTAGATGATTTTTCTTCTCTAGGTGTCAGCTTGTGAATCGTCAGTGTGTTGGTTCACATCTATTCCTGGGCTCCCAAGAGGGACTGATAGACAAATCCGCATGCAGAACATTAAGGGAAGTTGCCAACCCCTCTAGGCTTGCTGAGCTGGGCTCCTTCACAT